>CM020217.1:9964862-10209862 GCA_009819775.1 Phoenicopterus ruber ruber
ATCAACTAGCAGAAACTTTAAAAAAAAAAAAAAAAAAGTTTCTTTTTCTTCTTATTTTTAAAACGTGGTAGGCCTGGAGTCATGGAGCACTGTCGCTAGAAAGTGGCCACAAGGGAAGCTGCAAATGCTCTCCTGCGCTAGTTGGTGCGTACAGCTGCAAGGATGCGGTAGCCCCTCTCTCAGGGGTACGGGTGCTTCTGCCATCCCAACAAATAATTATAAAAATGAGGAAAAGAATAGGACAGCCTGGGGCTCGGGTAGTTTGCTTATCTAAAAGTGTCTTGCAGTTTGCAGAGCACCTCTTGAAAATGAGGCTGAGACACCCTGATTTCTGCAGCAGTTGGCATCACATCCATATTTAGAGCTCTTCCTTGTTCTCACTTTCCACTTTTTTTTTAGCTTGCTGTCAGAAGTCTCCTCTGCCTGATTTTCTTCCTTCGTATGCTGCACTGTCCATGTTCGCTACAGATGTGGGAAGCAGTGGTTAAACCCTTCCCTCCCCCCGCTCCCCTTTTTGGTCTATCTTCAAATAATGATGCCATTATCTTTCGGCAGCAGGGTTGGATAGCATTAGGTATCTCCATTCATTCGGTACATCAGTCATACCAGCCAAAGAATATATTAGATAGGATCACAACTTTATCTGTCCAATACATAATATACCAATGTAGCACAAGAAGAGCTGCTCAAATTGATTGAACTGGGTTTTCCTACAGTGCTGCTTTGTGTATAGTGGGAAATATACTGTATCAAACAATCTACAGGAACAGCAGCCACGGTGTGACTAATCACAGCAATACTATTACTGAATAATCTCAGGAAACTTGAACAGGAGGATCAATGTTCCACTCACTTCATATAAATGGCCTATATTATAAAAGCCAGCAGATAAAGGTTAGATACTGATACATTTAGAGCCCAGTATATATGATACAAGTGGGGTGTTTCAAACACAAACCCCGATCTTACAAGTGCTTGCAAGTGTCCTTAGATCTAAGTGACTAAAGCCATCAGTACAGGTGTCAGCCACCTTAAAATAAATAAATAAAAGGCTTCCAGCTGTTTCACAGTGTTTCTTAAAAGCAATCTTTGCATAAATTTTTCCATTCTGAACTTCTTGCATCCAACCCTTTAAAACAGTAAGTTAGTCACCAGGGCCAACCGCACAGGACAAAGTGTTTGAAGACTCCATGGACTTAGACTGGATATAAGGAAGAAGTTTTTCACAATGAGGGTGGTGAAGCACTGGAACAGGTTGCCCAGAGAGGTGGTAGATGCCCCGTCCCTGGAAACATTCAAGGTCAGGCTGGATGGGGCTCTGAGCAACCTGATCTAGTTGAGGATGTCCCTGCTTATTGCAGGGGGGTTGGACTAGATGACCTTTAAAAGGTCCCTTCCAACCCAAACTATTCTATGATTCTATGATTCCATGGTGATGGGATATTGTCAACATTAACCTTCAGAGGGAAAAAAAAAAAGAAAGATAGAAATGATGCCCAAGGGAGCATGAAATGGGAGCTTGTGCTAGGAAAAGCTTTCAGTTGAAGAGAGCTCATTTGAGCTTTCCCTCATGGTACAGAATAAAGGGTTTGCACAGTTTCCTTTTCCCGGTCCTGCAAGGCCAGAGCTGGTGGCTCTGATGCACCTTAGCTCAGGCAGGAGGGAAGATGAGCTCCAGGGATTCACTTCCCTGAGGGAGATGGTGTTTGGCACAGTGAGAGAAGAGGGTGAGGAGTAGTGACCTGAAGAACATTAGTTCAGCTCCCAGCCAGCCCTGCATTTTTGGTATGCCGTTCGCACTTGTGCTTCCACTACAGTTTGAGAGGTTAGTGATAGGGCATTTTCTGTTCAGGGACATCAGCTTTTTAGAAGGTCAGTTCTTTGGGAGTTTTTTGTTTGTTGGTTTTGGTTTTGTTTTTTCCTTTAAGCTTCAAATAAAGCTAACTCCCAAATAATGCTAATTCATCCTCTGTTCTAATTCTGAGGCTGTTTCAGTCTTTGTGTATTGGCTTCTCCCAACAGCTGTGCCAAGGTAGTGCTGCAGTGGGGCCTGTCTTTAACTCTGCTGGTTCCCCCTTTCCATCACGCAAAAAATCATACTGATACTTTTTGATTTAGACTCATGTTGTCTCAAAGAAAGAGGGAGTTATTTATAATTAGAGGGGACTGGGTTTTCATCACTACAGATTGATGCATGTTTTAGAGCATTCACCTTTAAGGTATCCAGAATACAATCTGCTTGATCCTCTGTGGATTGTAAATTTCTGGAGTTGGGCTTCTTTGTTCTTCTTGTCTGCTGAGGAAAGCTTTACGATCACTATTACATTATCTTGTCTGTAGTACTGCGGAACTGGGACCCTTCTTCCTATCAGGAAGCCTTTTCTTTACTTTCATACCAATAAAGCAATTCTTAGACCAGGGTTCATCCCTAATAAGCAACTTGAGAATTGCACCTGAACTAAGAAATATTTTTCCCCTCTGTGTGCCCTAAGCTTCAGAATATCAAGGAGTCTACATGCTTTGAATCTAAGACAGAGCTTACAGTCTAACAGCTTTTTTATCACCTTCCATCAAGCAAAAAAGCCTCCAGGTGGATTAAGCTGTGTGTGTAAGAAGCTTACAAGGTAGCAGGTGTCAAGTCCCAGTAAAGGTCATTCCATTAGGGCTGTTCTCTTCTCAGACGCAGCTTTCCTTGTGGACTTCTGTAAAACTGCCACTGAGTCATTGGTACGCTGCTTTACAGAGCAGGGATGTTCGGCAAAATGCTGAAGTGTGCGCAGCATATTTGCCCAGGGATTTTAGGCTGGAGTCTAGCTTTTAGAGTGTGGTCCAGATAAAATACAGTGGCATGGCTAGAGACTGGTAGCAGGGTAGGAAAAATGCCTTCCCACGTTTGCAGTACAGCCATCCAAAAAGGTCCAGGTTAGGTGGACAGGGTGTCAACAGTATACCACAGAAGAAGAAATAAGTTGTTAAAAAGAATTAAAAATCAAAATCCTCATTACATTATGAGTGAGAGCCTGGAATGAACTTGAAACGCACTTGATGCTTCTCAGTGTCTATTGTTACTAGATCAAAGGAGAAAGACTTCCTATAAAAATGAGTAAAAATCATGTGACAACTCATTCTGCCAGACATTTCAAGGCTTGAGCAGACAGCATTCAGTCAGCACTCTTGGATCATATTTCTGATTGTATCTTCACAAAAACAAGGATCAGAAACAGAATTTCCTTTTCTTTTTTTTTTTTTTCCCCCAATGGGGATGATGTAACACGAGGAGCTCTAGCCATACACATACGCCTTTCTATGCTGGACTGCGCCGTGTAGCTTTGCCCCTAGCTGTAGGCTTATGGGGGGTGAGCGGGAGGTGAAGGGTGGAAGAGGCCAGCAAGGCTTGATGATACTTTGAACATTTGATAGAACTGCTGTAACTGACATCTCGGGGAGGAACAGTTTGGAAAGCTTAGTCAAACTTCTGCTGTTTCAAAGCATACCGTGTGAAATCTTGCATGCCTACTTAAAAATTAAGGCAGAAGAAGTGACTTGAAGCAGACAACCATCCTTCAGAAAACGGAACTAGCCTTACAGAAACCAGACTATACTGCAGAAAGAAATGGTGAGAAATCTGATCAGATGAGCACAAACAATAAGGAATTCAAAGTTTCAAAGTATCTGTGAAGGAGAAAGCCTGCCAGACAATTATGAAGGTTAAGGACATTGCAGAGAAGTCAAATGATTTTGCAGCTTCTGTCTTCACTTCAAATATCTTGAGCAAATACCTACTTTTCAGCCAGTAAAGATGAGCCATTCATTGATTGGCACGTCAATAGAAGTGTTACAACCAACTGATAAATCAAAGGGCAGAAAATCATCAGAAAATATATACCTAAGAGTTGTGAAGGATCTTAAAATAGAGTGGCTGAAGTCTGTGGGGGAAAAGTGCAGTCTTTGCTCAAGTAATCTATTATACTAGCAGACAAAGAGTAGCGCAGGTTTATCTATAATTTAAGTAGGCTTCGGTAGAGATTCGGGGAATTTCATGATAGTAAGCGTTGTTTTGGTACCTGAGAAATTGGTTGAACTAACATTAAAGACCATGTTATAAAAAATATGGATGGTCACAATGTTAAGCTCCAGTTGGCGTAGTTTCTGCCGATTTAATATGGTTAGAAAAGATCCACTTGACAAGTTATTTGGGTTTCAGAAAATCTTTGACCAGCCAGAAGCTTTACTGCAAGTTTTCTAATGGGCTTTTCTGAAAGTGAGAAGCTCAGTGGTGTGAGTGATAACAAGTTATTGAACATCAGCTGATCCAACAGCAATTGCCTGTGTACATGCCCTTAGCCTGCAGCAACGGTGAGGAACTTTGAATTACCTATATCCTCTTTCACAGGAATAGTGCAACTGTGCTTGTTTTTGTAGAATGGTATAGAAAAGATGAGTTAAGCGTTCCTGTTTACTTTTCCGCAAAAACAGGAACCAAGAGTTATTTCAGAAAAGTAACGGAACACAGGTTGAAATGAGTTAAAAGAGATACTTTGTAGGCAATGCATAAGTAACCTGGTGCAAATTTGTGGTGTGAATCCTCACAGGCTTCATTTCTAGGTCAGGTTTAGACATCTCTGTGTAGAATGAAGGCTTGCACATTCACATTAGATGGAGATAAAAACAACCCTGAGGGCAAACAGACCTTCAAGCTTTGGAACATAAACCATGCTCTGAATAGTGGGATAAGGAAGAAACTTCCCGAGTACGGCGGCAGGGCCCTAGCTGCTCACTGGAGAATTTCCTTCGCTTAACCGCTGAAGATTTCTGTATTGGCTACTGTAGGAGGATCCCCGCTAGATGAGTCTGATCCAATATGACAATTCCTGTGTTTTTTCCTCGTGTGATATAATGACTATCAGTTGAATCATACATTAGATCATGGCACCATGACGGACTTCTGCATGCTGTTACTGAACTTGGCATTTCAGCAGCTCCACTGGCTCCTATACTTGCTAAATGCTGAAGTCCCTGTTGATTTGGTGGTGCAATTTTTCATGTTTCTTATAATCACGCTCTTCATGTTGATCCTACTTGGCAAATGATAGCGAGCTTGTGAGCTTTGAAGGCTGGCTTGAAAATGGAACTCTGAAGATCTTTTGCCTTTTTTTCGCTTTAAATATTTTATCTCCCAGCCTGGAATTATTCATTGGATTAATGTGCGAGCTGCTCCCTTTGGAAAGAGACTGGCTGTGAGGACTTTCCCTGTGTTTCTTCTTGAAAGGAGACCGTTTATGTTAGGAGCCACTGTTGTTGCAGCATGGCTGGCTTTGAGAAAGCGTTTTCTCCGGAGAGAGACTCTTTGGTTGGGAGCAGCTGCTGCTGGCAAGCCCGGCTGGAAGAGATCTTGTCCCTGGTGGTTTGGGCTGAGTGGAGACCCTGTTGCAGGGAAGTGCTGCTGCTGGAGTAGGGCCAGAGCGGAGCGAGCGAGCGCGGGAGACTCGCTTAGCAAGAGCGGCTTCCCTCGGCTCCCGTGGAAGGCTGACACAGTGCTCGCCCGTCTCCGGTGTGCTTAACCAAGTAGGGCTCCACGGCCGGGGGCTGTGGGCTCCTGGAGCCGGTGACATCTCTCTGGGGACGGATCTAATTGCTGGGATTTGCAATAAAGGCTTTGTGTGGCTTTGTGTGTGTTGAGTGTTTGTTTACATTGTCTAACGATGATTTGTATCGCACTTAGAGTATGTTTGATTTAGTTTAGCCACTGTTATCATGTTTAATATTTTAGTGTGTATTTAATAAACACAATGAAACCTGCACAAGTCTCCACCTCCATTAGGCATCCCCTGTCTTAGGGAACCAGGTTAAGGGATCCCTGAGGTTTCTCCTGCAGTTTTGTCTGACCGTTAGTAAAAGATGCCCTCAGCCAGACTACTGATTTTTGCTGCTCCCTTGGGTGGACTGCCTAAGACAGGTTTCAGTCTGTTTCACTAATAATAATTTGGTTTTTTAACTGTGTGCATGCATGTTGGTGTGCATGGTCTGGCTGGTTTTCTCTTTTTTCACTTCTGTTCTGGAGTTGGTTTTTACTCAGGTGATCCTGTTTTATTCTGCTTTAGGCCACTCATCAGTAACAATATATTTCAATTATTTCCTTTCACTGATTCCTTTTAAGAGAGAGGATATATCTTATAATGCATAATATGGTATTAGCTAATACACATTTTCTTTAGCATTCTTGGTGCCGTTGTTAATTATTTCACCTCCCCCTCCATTTTTTGCCATTTTAGCTTTCAGTGAATGTTTTGTATTATTGTGGGTGGTACATGTCTGGGACTTACAAATGATTTTACTTCTAGCACAATAAACTTCTTTTGTGTTTTGTAAGTACAAAAGCAGTGCCTAGAAATTCAAACTTAGATTTTATTGTGCTCGCCACTGTATCTATGAATAGTAAAAGAAAATACCTTCCTGGTATGTCTTACAAGTTACCTGCACAGGAAGAAGTTAATATACTCCTAATTAGATGAGAAGGGAAACCAAGGAACACGTAGCTACCTGTTCACAGCTAATTTTAGGCCTTCGTTTAGCAATGCAGACATAGAGAGACTGATGTACCTGTGTAGGGCCCTGGAGGGTGCGTCAGCTTAAATAAGATGCTGAGCCCTGTGGCAGAGAGCTCTAGGCAGCAGCTGAAGTGGAATTGAGATTCCCAGTCACCTTCTTGAAGCACTGCTGAGATCCTAAGATTGGAGCAGAGTATTTCAGGGTACTACATTAAATATCTGGCTCTTAACTGTAAGACTGTGCTCACTTTTCTTTTTTCCTGTAGGGTTGACCTGGATCCCTGTTACATTTAATTTAGTTTTTAGTTTACTCCTGGTATCTGTTCTAGCCAGTTGAGCCTTTGTTGGTTAGAAGGCATCCATCGGTCTTGCTCTGTCAATGCAAACTAAAGAGAATTCTTATTTTTGTTTTTTCTCCACACATGGATATATTTGGAGGTGTTGGAAAAGGTGCAGCAGAAAACAAATGGCCAGCTATTTCACAACGTCTCTTTCAGTTGGGTTTAGTTAAAAGGATTATTCTAGAGGCAGGAAAAAATAGATCATGATAATGGTTTTAATTCTAAATAACCTATGGTGTGTGTGGATATTTATTTCAGGTTCTCTACAGCCACATGTTGGGGCTTGCTGATTTGGAGGAAGACCAGCACCCATGCTCTGGCTGAAGTAACCAGAAATTGGAAATTTTGGTAACTCCAGAAATACAGGCATTGATGTAGGAGCCTGCAAATGTTCTTGAACATCTAATGCTAGCTGTGCATTTTATTTTTTTTTAAAGAAAGGGGAAAAAAAAAAGCTTTGGCAATAGTTGCTCTGAGTCCCGTTATAGCTGCAAATGTGTTTTGTGCCAGCAAAGAAGGAAGCCAGGAGTCTGAACGGTGAAACAGCCTCGCTGGTTCTGTGCTGTCTGTGGAGGCTCTGCATAACCACTTATCTGGTCCTCCCAATGGCAGGAAAAAATGGGGCACAGGAAGGGGGAATTGATTGTGATATGCATATATACATATGAACATGCAGGTATTTCCACATGAATGGAGCCTTGGTGCTTGCTAGAGCTGCATGCACTGTCCCAGGCTAGATTAAAAATGAGTTTGCATATATTTTCTGTCAGGATCATTTCATTCGGAAAAACAGGGCTTGAACATAGGAACAATACACAAAATAAATCCATTCCCTAAGCTTCGCTCCCTCCCTTGTTTCTCCCATTGAAACCCAGTGAGTCTCACCTGTAAATTTATAATCAAGAGCCGGTCTTGTTAACTCACTGGAGCTAGAGGTATAGAACTGTTGTATAATTATTATTTGACTTCAGTGTGTCATCTTGTGGTATCCAAATAAAAGGATGAGTTTGAAGTGCATCTTTGAAGATCTTGCTATTTGCTACATAAAGCGATAAAATTTACCCAAAGAATTTTAATCTATTAAAAAAAGCAGAAACGGGCAAACAAATATGTGTTTAATGAAAAACCACTGGCCAGACTTGAGAGTAAGGCTAGTCTTGAGTGCATTCAAGGTTCAGGTTAGACCTTCTGCACATCTGTAATCCCAGTACACAGCACACTGCATAAATTATTTCTGTTTAGCAAGAATAATACGTGCGAAGAGGCTGTATCTTGGGTAGGAGGTAGGTGCCTCATTTTGCATCCTTTGCTACTTCTTCAGTGCCAGCTAGGGTATTGATTATTTGTATATAATTTGAATCCAAATTCTTATATATACGTTTTCACACACAAACACTCACATACACATAAGGCATTTGGCTCAAGATTTTCAAAAGCCAACCATGAGTTTGGAGCCTAACTGAAGCATCTTTTGAAAGACCTGATTTTTCAGGACATGCTGTACATCCCATGCCCTTCATTCTAGATGGCTGAAGTTCATCTGCTCGATGCTATTGTTTTCTTTTGACAGAAGGACTCTGAATCCCACAGAAAACTGTGTTTTCCTTGTAGAAATGAGGACCTAGCTAAGTATTTTGTCATGGTTGGTGACACTGATAAGAAAAAACCCCGCAAAGCGTAAGACGCTATCAGAAATTACCTCCTTTTTTTCCCCCTCTAACACATGTTAAATTAGCCAATAAGCCTTGAAGCTGTGCATACCTGATGATTAATTTATGTTATTTTGTGGGTTTTTTTTTTAAAAAAAAGGTTCTATCATGCTAGATTTACAGCATTGCAGAGTTTCACAATGTTGCAATGCTGTCTTCAATTCAGCCGCTTCATATTGAAATTTCACACACAATAATTGGCTGACCTTCACAGCTATGGCAGAAACTAATTAAAGCTGTAAGGCTTTGCTAGCTATGCTTTTGTGTGAAATGTGAAGTTTGGTGATAATGAAATATGGGGTGCAGATGTTATTGTCTCAGATAGTCTGTGCCCTTGGTTCACACTAATGAAGAACAGCAATTATTAAACAAAAAGTATTTTCAACCATTAATTATTTGTGTTTTGATAGACTAAATGTCCCAGCACCAGCTCCTTCTTCTTCACTTCTTCAAAAAGTCATTTAATGTCATTTTTCAAGCCAGTGGGAGAGTCTCCAAGATGCAGCATGAGACTTTTACTGTATTTGGAGGGTTGGTTTTAGACTCATTCTGTGGTGCATTGCACAAGATGCTGTACCACAAATGAAGGAGTGTTTTAGATGGGACGATGTTAAAATTTGGGGATTTCACTCCCCTGGACAGAATCTGTGAATAACACAATCATCATTCTTCTTGTTACACTCATAAAGCAGGCAGAGGGGGTACAGGTAGTGGGATTTTATGGGTGGGTGGAAAAGGGATAGGTCCTGTGGTCTGTCTTTTTTACCCCTTTAACTGTGTCCTCTGTGATCTGACTTGTTTCAGGAGCAGTAAAAGTCCTTTTTTAGTTATGGTCAATTGGTGAAGCTGTTTGGTTACCCTCTCGTTCCCTAGCGTGACTGTTGGGGGAAGGCTGGGAGAAGAATCTTGGTTTTCACCACTGACGTGAAATGCGGACTGTGCATATGTACCCGTATCTTCCTCTGTTATGCTTGTGTGTTTAGTACTGTAATTCCATGAATTTGGAACAGCATTGAGTGTAATGGTTACAGACTGCTGCAATTTGTGTCCTCTGGTCCCCTCCTTTCTTTCTCTGTTTTCTTCCTCTGTACCTCTTGTCAGTCCTTCCCTGTGTCATTCCCCCAATCCCGTGTGAGTTTCATGAATAACCAGTCCTCCTCCTATCTGCTAAAGTGATCTGTTTAATGTCAACATGGTGTGACCCTGTTCCACTTGAGGGTTACTATCTGCGCAGATTAGCTGGAGGGAGGACCTCACACTTCTCAGAGACACCCAGCCAGGCCAGCTGCAGATGTGGGAAAATAAGGCTCCTTCAGTTTACATGTGATTAACATTTTCAGTGTTGAGAGTTGTTGAGTTTGGGCTTGTTGTTTTGGGGTTTTTCGGTGGTGTTTTTTGGGGGGGGGGCTGGGGGGGGGTATGGAGGGTGCTGGGTGAGTGATGATGGTGTGCTTTGGGTGTTTGTTTTGTTGTTTTGTTTTTGAGGGTCCCAAGGAGAGCCCTCATCCTTCTGCAGTCTGTGATGCCGTATGGCTTCCATGACCATTGCAAGCAGCAGTGGTATGCCTAGCGAGCTGAAGAGGAATAAGTGCAGTGTGAGACGACAGGATGCCTACAGCTGACATGTACGTGTGACATCCTGCGCTACAGTCATGAGCGCTGTGGGTTGATACAGGTATATTGTATTAGTGGGATGCTAAAGGCATGAACGCAATGAAAGTCTGGGAACTGCCGTTAGAAATCATGACTGTTCCCCTTACTGAAGAGACTGCTTGAGATTTTCAAAAACAATTAAAAGGACTTCAGTGATAATTCCTACGGTATTTCTTAGGAGCTGAATGACTCCTGTGAAAATCCCAACCTGGTCATTGAGCAGCAGAGGTCTTGCATTAGAGTGCTGTTTTGCAGGGACAAATGATACAAATATTTGCTGTTTTACCTTGATACTGTCACTTTTCCTGTGTTCTTGGCATCTGAAACATCAACTCTTAAGTGATGAAATATATGCAGTAATATTAAAAGTTGAAACTGTTGTTAGGGAGATACCATTACATTTTTGTCCATGCTTGGAAGTACATGAATATTTTTCTGCCTGACAGCCATGATCGTACAGAAAGATAATTCTTTACAGAACCAATTATTTCAGAGGAGTCTTTTGGATAAACATGCTATTGTGGTTTTGTAGGTGATGATGTAAGAAGATAATTTATCTGCATGGTACATTAGTCTGCGTCTTGAATAGATACTGTTACCTGCACCTCAAAAAGAGAGAAAGAAAACTAAAACAGAATTAGAGACTGTTTAGCCCTCCTCACTTGACTGATTTCCAAGAGTTGCTCCATTTGATGTTTTCTGAGTAAGAGTCTCTGTAAGTCTTAGCACTTTAAATACCTAAATATCTTCAGATCTCTACCACACTTCCTCAGCTGGGAATTTTGCATTCCCCAAACTAGCCAAACAGCAACTTGCTCAGGATTGTCGGTAATGGTGTTGACTAGCTTTCCCTGCCCCTGGAGTCCTCCGCTTGGAGTTAGTGCCAGAGAGAGTGCAGAAATGGTGTCGGGTCAGTCGAGATCCCAGTGCATGTGGCCAACTTGGCTCCCAAAGATAAAGCCTAGTCTTGAGTGTGGGTGTGGGCTGCTCTAAATCAGGCAGGGCTTTCTGCATCCGAGCGTACAGAATGGGTCTGTGCCTGCAGAGCAGCGCTGGATGTGGAGGGTGCGTGTCCCACCGACCCAGCCGTGATCACAGCTGCCCGTGTGGTTGCCCTTCCAACATCGCTGTTGACTGCAGAGGGCTTTGGATGTCTTGTCTTGTGTATATGCATGTAGTATCCTGTATATGCATTTAATATTTTATATAGACCTTGAAATACATGCATGAAAAACAAAGGTACTATCAGCTGCCAGTGGTCATAATTAAGAATGCAAGGCAAAGGAACAATCTATATTGATATTAAAAAAATGTTAATATAAAACTGAAGTTTTCTAGGCTTTTTCACTCAGTCTGTTCCAGATTTATCATTATCTTTGCTGGCATCTTGGCTGTAGCAATTTGCTCTCTGAATGCATAGCACATACATGGAAAAGCACAAAGCTAAAGATGGTGTGTGCGTGTGTGTGCATGCGTGTGTCTGTGCACGCATGAATGCAAATTACACAAAAAGACAGTTTCCTATTAGCTTCACTTTACAGCTTCTGATGTTTACTGTGACAAATTTCAGTACAAGGGGATTTTGTGTGCTGATTTATTTGTGAGGCCAACTGTATGACATTAATATATTGCATGTTTTTTGAGTGGCCTGCTTTTTGTGACTTTTTAAAGAGATCCTGACCTGGAAGGGTGGAATTAAATGACTGAGTTCTCTCTTGCACTTAAAGTATATTTGAAATTACCAAAAGCTTTAGTTTGATCTGAATGGTATTAAAACTATAATGGGAAGATGAAATTTAGTGCTCCTGATGCAATCTGACAAACACATGGAACACAATTGCTTGTAGTAGTGGTGTTTACAAGGTGCAAAGATGTCAGTATTACAAGGTAGAGAGGCAAGGGCTTACAGCTCGGTGAAAAGGATATTCTCTGTGATGTAAATATGTAAGCAAGAAGGACTTTAATAAAGTAAAAATAATGAAAGACCAACAAAACACTGATCTTCTAATCCTGGTAAATAAATAACTGAGCTTTTGGAAACAAACAAACAAACCAACCCAAACCCCAGAACTATAAAGAAGTTATTTCCAATTGTTTGGCAAGCACGGTTCTTTACTGTGTTACTGCTGTCTTTCTGTCAGCATGTATAAATTTAAGTGTGCAAAGATATTATATACATGCCTTGTCTTTCTCATGCACAAAAGAGAAATGAGAAGCAGCATATAAGTAGGTGCTTCTGACAATGCATATTTCAGCTCCTTTAAATAATTCCCTGGATTCCTTCTCCATTTGATGACGTGTTAGCCCATATCACGGCTGTGGAAGAGTCTGAACGTGGGGCTGAAATCTACAGATCGCCTGTTAGTGGAACTGTTTTGAGTACTTGATCTCCAAGACTCACAGCTTCTCTTTCTTGGAGTGTTTTGACAGTTCCAGAGTTAAGTAGTAGTATCTTCAGAAAGCTCTATTGTGAGGCTGGAGTTCGGTAATTGACACCAATAACATAACAACATTAAATCATCCACCTTTTTTTATAGTGGATAAGCCAGTCTGCTTGTAAATACGTTAAAGGATAGCATGTAGGTGGCAGAAGAATTATGCTACAATTTTAACAGCTAATAAATCTTTATTTAAGCAAGGGACCGCTAAAATTTAATTAGGCATATAAAAGCAGAGATCATTCTAAGGGTAAAAATATGCCAATTCTCACAAGAAAAGACATCTGCTTCATGGAAAAAGTGTAAGTTAAAGTGTACTCTTCTGTTACTATGTCAATAGAAAAGCTTTCATTAGGGGTTGCAGGGGTCTAAGTTTAGAAAAGGAGAAAAAAGAGAAGAACAAAAGATTTTTTCAGGCTGTGCATGTGGGTATAAAAAAAAGTGCTATCCAGTTAGTAATCTTGCCTGCTCTGCTTGCTAGTGTTATTGCCAACACAACATCTCTCTGCTTCCTGAAGGACAGCCCTTTGGAAATACCATCTCACAACGCGGTTACGTGTGCTCCGCAGCCAGGCTTCCGTACTTTGGCGAGTCGGAGCCTTCTTTAGGGTTAGCTGCAATGCCTTAGAGAGGAGTGCTGCTCATGTAAACCTATATGCGCATCATGAAATAAATTGTGAGTGGCATGAAAAGTCAGACTAAGTCAATTTGGAAGATGGAAATGACATTGGACAACACATTGCTCTTGGCGGGTTTGCTCATGTGCTGGCCAGTGTGCTAGTAGGCAGTAGGGAAAAAAGAGGAATTCCTGATTTTTACATGCAACATAAGTTGCTCCTCTGGTGAGCGTGGTGTCACCGTGGCTGTGAAAATAAAGCACCTCTTTCTGGCTCAGAATTACCAACATCTCTGAAGAAAAATCCTTGCTATCTTATACCTTCTTAATCAATTATTTTGTGAAAAAAATGCTAAAACTACATGGCCTATTAAAGGATCTCTTAAATTTACAAATCTGTATGAAGTTAAAAGCAAAATCCCTCTGCACATTGCATTTTTCACTAAGTTGTGCCACTCTTGTGGAAGTTGCCGTGAGTTTTGCTGCTGTCCAGGCTAAAAACCCAGGCAGCGCTGGCTGCTCCTCTGCTCTGGTGCTGACTGCGCGCGTAGCAACCTCTGCTTTCTGCGCAGAAGCACGGTCGATTGGTCAGTGAACTGCAGATGTAGGTTATTATTATATAGATTGTTCAGACGCTTCGCTGTGAGTGTTGAAGAGTCTGTGGAGAGACGATAGAGGCTGCTTTTGTATCACCTCGGATAAACGTCTCCTCACTTGGGTGTGCTGATTACCTGAAATGCTGTCACCGGGCAGAGCTTTGTACAGTGGAACGCAGAGCTAACCCCAGGGGCTTCGCTTGCTTTCATAACATAATTATTAAATAACGAATACTCTTTCATTTTGCCCAACTAGGACACAGTCTTTATTTGACCTTTCCTACCCTTCCTGTTATACTAGCCCCTAAGCCTTTTTGAATCTTTTCGTAACCAACACGAGATGCTCCACGGAGTGCAGACACAGCTACGTGGTGTAACAAATTGTCTGGGTAAATTGCTGAATCTACACTGGAGCAGCTTGTGCAAGTATCTGTCAGAAATAACACGGTACAGCTCATCCTGCTTTAAGGGCAGGAGATACAATGTAAATGACCCTTTAATTAAGGTCCCCCTGTTTTCTGCATTTATTTGATTTATGCTAAAACTGTCTGAGGACAAACTCTTATCTTAACAGAATATATTTTAAGCCTGTGTTTTGCCAAGTGAGAGGTACCAGAATGACACAGTGCATGTTAACTAAAAGGCCGCCTTCTCAGCAAGGGATATGTTTGTGTTGCTGCCTATTCATCTTTTTGTTTTCTCCGGGAACATGACACAACCCAGCAAAGCTCACTCTGTGGGGCAGACCCTTTTAAATGCCACGTACTGTACGCTCTAGGCAAGGGTAGTCGCAACTTGGCTAAGGAAGGTGTCTCTCATGTCTCAGCTTTCAACATTAATTTGCTCTGGCAAGAATGCTGTATGTATGCTGAGTTACTCACATTCATATAAGGAACTGAACTTGTGATAGGATCTAAATGCTTTTGATTTGACTTGAACATACATATTCTGGGATTTGCCTTCTCTGTGGCTAAAAGAAACATAGTAATTTCGTATATCCAACACTTCCAGTTTTTTGAGAAATGAAGGAATGTTATTAGTAACACTTGTGCATTCAGCATGCAGGTTTACATGTAAAATACCAATTCTTGTATTCAGCTGTCATAATTGTTTTGTTAGGTAGAGCTTCAATGGCTAGGCTATTTTGCTTACAATTTTGACTGTTAAGGTATGGATATAAATCAATTGGCAGCAGAATAACTTTGGTCTCTAATGAACTTACAATGTAATGTGAACAGACTCCTATTACCGATGATACAACCCAAAGCAGATATCTTAAAGCAAACATACTGGACAAAATGGGCCACCTTCTGCCTTCTGTTCCATCCGCATGATCCCGTAGTGGCCTGCTGGACAGATGGTTTGGTTATGACATGGTGAATTGCGAAGATTTTTGTTCCTCTAAAGTAATTGTTTGTACAAATCACAGGCTTTGTATGCGTAAAATTCCAGCCAGATGTTAGAACCAGAAATGAATCATGTCACCACAAGTCATTGATTTTGCTGGGAACTGTGGCGATACCTGTCACGATTTGCAGTGGGACGCATTAGTGGGAGTGGAGGAATAGCGGTGGCTTCCCTTGGAGCATATTCTTTGTGTTTAGAGATCTGTTGCTATTGTTGTTAATTTAGTAATACTCCAGCCTCATTCACAGTGTTCAACTGAAATCTTTTGGATCTAAAATACTTGAGACTACTGCCTTATCCAAAGTAGCCAGTTTTTGTGTTAGCTCCTCTCTATTTCTCATTCCTCATATCCAGTATATTCCACACATCTTTCATATTCTTCCTCTGCTCATATCCATAGCTGAAAATTACTCCTGTGTGCAGGAGTAATAATTCCCAATACTGGGAATTCTCCTGTTTCTCTCAAATTGGCTAGTTGTTGCATTCTTCACTTACCACAAGGAGGGCAATGCGAAAAGGCATCTCACAGGTTTTAACGCAGACATACCCTACAAAGCAGTGATGAGATTTCATCGGAGAATCTAGGTAGCTATGCGTGTGAGTGGGGTGGCTATGCAATGCCTGACAGATCGGAGAAGATTTTAGCACCTTCCAGAAAAAGATGTCTGCAAGAGAGCTAGGACAGAAGCTGAGGAGAAACTCTCCTAGCAGACTAGCAGAGGGGTAACTAAGGTTAGAGATGACGTTAGTTAGAGTTTATGTAGCTCCGGGAAAGATCTGTGCAATTTGAGCCCATAAGAAAATGATAGTTATCTGCATGTGGAGTCTTGGAAACCCAGGACTGGGCCATTAAAAGTCATGACAGAAAGCTGGGAAGAGCCATCAGGGAAGAAGGCTGGAGTGGGAAAGGTGGCTTGTGGGAGAGCTGGAAGAGGAACGCAGAGGTGACGATGAGCTGTTGTGAAGAAGACCGGGGCATACAGTCAAACCTAAGGCTGGATGCAGTCCTAAGGACTATGTAAGGTAAACTGTGAGATCTGCGAGTGTTTCTTAGCTTTGAGCTCTGGATGTGCATCCCAGTCTACTCCTGGCTTCCTGCTGGGATGAGATCCAGGAGCGCTCAGGAGAAGCCTGGTGATGAAGTGCGGTGGCATCCCTGGGCACACAGGATGTTTCCTCCAGGTCTGCCCGCTTGGGAGCCAGGACTGCAGGACGGGATGGAGTGAGGATGTCCATCCCTTCCTTGCCTGGTCCCCAGCCTGGGGGGAACAGACATGTTCTTCTTCCATCCACTTTCACACTAGACACCAGTGTTATTTCCTTGCTGAATGATTCCCAGGCCCTGTTCGTTTTCCAGCAGTGTACAGCCAGTGCTAAACAACAGAGCCAAAGCTTGGGCTGGAGCTGTGTGGAAACCTTGTCAGATTAGCGATAGGTTCTGGGCCTGTTTTTAAATAAGTGCCTCCTGCTTTCAAATAAATTGTGAGCAGGTCCACAGCGGAGGCAAAGCCATTTTGAGTAAAGCAAAGGCCTTCTGCAGTAGTGGCAGTCGAAGGATCGGATCCCTCTGTTCCTTGTTGGCCTGTAGCTTTGAAATGCTATTTTTTGCACTTCAGTCCTTTCAGGAGTGAAACTTTGAAAAGGTTATACATCCTGAGAGCAAACTAGAATCTAAATATAGAAGAAAAAAAATAGATTAGTTGTCTAGATTTTGAGAACCATGGATTATAACCCGTCCCCTTTAGCTGACGGCCCCTGCTGACTAACAGACAGGCGCGGTATCCTGTCTTCCCCCTCCCTCCCCAAAGTCTGCCACTGCCACTTCTCCTCTTGCAGAGGACAGCCAGCATAAAGGACAAAAGTTGAGAGGAGCGATGTGACTCTAGTCCAGTAATACGATCCCTTTACAATTCTATTTAATGAAAACTTCTTCCCTTTTCCTGCGCTAACACAAGGGAAATGTTTGTTTGCTACACACACTGTATTTAGATAAAGGAACAAGGGGTGACAGTGTCTTGCCAGCATTTAAAAATCAAAGAGGTTAGAGACTAATTCAGCTTTTTATTAATCTGTCGGTAAATAGAATTTTACTATTTATGTGACACTAATAAATATTTGAAGGGATATTTGACTTTTTTTTTTTTACCCTTGTGCTACATAGGAGCAGTAACTGCCTAAGCAAGAGCCCCAAGCCGGCATATGCAGTCCCTGTTTATATAGTTCAAATGTCAATTTCTTTTCTGCCTTGTCTGCAAAAATAAACAGAATGAAAAAAATGTGTCAGTAACAACATTTTGCAACTTGGAAAAAAGGATTTGAATTACTAGTAAACTTAACCCCATCGCACACTCCCCCCCGCCCCAAAATCCAATTTAATTTTACATGTTTCTGGCTTTTGTTGCATACAGCTGTGTTACAGCTTAAAACAACTAATCTTTTTCTTTTCACTTATGGTTTTTTATATATATTTTTGGTTTACAGGAACTATTAGTTGTTTGAACACATATTGCAGCACATTTTCCTGTTTTGATTTATCCACAGAATACATAAATAAGGGTTTCATACCAGGAATTTCTATTCTGAATTTTATTTGAGGAATGCTTTTTAAAGCAAACTCTGAGCAAAGTGTTTAAGATGTGCTCACCCAATCTATACAGAATTAGAAACAAAATTTGCTGCCTCAGAGTTTGATGCTTACTAGGAAAACATTTGGTTTTCTGGATCTTCATGTGTGGGGGCTTGTTTGCTTCTTGAGTGTAGCTATTGGCATCTCGGTGTATCACTTTTTCTTCAAATTGTTTGTGCTGGTTTAGAATTCGGGGAAAATCTATGAGAAATCCACACATAAAAAGAATAGAGACTTGTGGTGCGATAACCAGCCATCCCTTTAATCTCAGCGGACCAGGCTGTGTCATTTTTCACTGCCGAGCAGGAGTAAAGACTCGGAGCCTAGTTTAGTTTAGGAAGCTTATCCCAGTGATTAAGTTGCTGTGTTCGGGGCGCTTTGCCGTTGCTGCCTGATGGTACAGAAAGGTCCGAGACGCACAGCCCAGCAGGGGGTAGCCAAGCACTGGTAACTGAGAAGGCGTCCAACTTTGAAGTATCCTTCATTATAAGGACAGCGATAGAGAGCACGCACTCTCTAAACAGATTTTGCTTCCTGAAGGCTTGGGTTATTTACCCTGTTGGAGAGGATGGTGCTCTGTTTGCTAGGAGAAGCCATGGCGCGGGAATTCACCATGCAGAATAATGCGCCCTTTTTTTTTTTTCTTTTGGCTGTAGGTTGAGATTTTAGATTGCTCAGGTGAACATTCCCCAGCTAAATCCTTGGAAGGCAGGCAAACAGGAGGGGAAATTGTTGTCTTCTGATAAACTACTGTATTTTTGGAAGTATTCACATTTCTTGGCATGGAATACATCTTTTTTTTTTTTTTTCAAAGCTGCTTGCCAAACGTGTACATAATTTGCTATGCCTATGGAGTTGCGTCGCTAAGTGAGGAAGCTATGCTTTCCAAACAGAGACTGGCAGCTGGCAAACATAAAATATCTCAGTGGTGGCAAAGTCCCACAAAAAAAATTAGACACCTGGTTTTGAAAAATCCAAGGCCTGGCCTTCATTTAATATAAAGCAACTGATCTTGAGCCTAAGCTCACTTTCCACTGCTGAGAACCTGGTCACACTGCTCCATTCTGCAGCTGAATCCGTCTGGGGATGGAGAGTGAATGTGTGTATTTTGCTACCTTTCCTGGCCTGCAAAAATGCTGGAGAATATTTCTCTCTTTCTCCCTCCTCCCCAACAAAATAATGGGACTTGGCTGCTGAGCTGACATACTGCAGATTGCAGGGATGTAGCTGCTTATATTTAAAAGAACGGCTGCCCTTCACTTGCATTGCACCCAGGCATGCCGGCTTAGAGTCTGTCTTGCTAGGCACTGTATCAACCAGGCTTTCTTCTCATAGACAGCATGGAGGCAGACAGTAGTCCCAGAAAGGATTATTAGTGTGAGATTTTATTTTTTTTTGCAGGGTTCAGAGAGCTTGAATGGCTTCTTAATGTTCCCAAAGAGGTCTGAGAGGACACTAGCTTTTGATCTGTCTGGATGCCACAACTGGTGGGCCTCTCCTTGTGCTGGCATTGCAGCAACGTCGCAGAATGCGCCTGATAATTCATTATTAGACATTGTGGCCGCGTCACAGATCCTCGACGCTTGTCTCAGCCTCTGCTCTGCGTGGCTTTGATGGCCCAGCCTTTGTTTCTGGCCTCTGCTCCTCGTCTCCCTCCTCACTGCTGGCAAAGCGCTGCCTACATTACTTGCGTGCTCCAGCCACAACCAGAGCTACATAGGCTCTGGAGATTGGGTCGATTCAAGTTTTGACTTGACAGCTGGAGCCAGGGGAAGAGTTTCAGCCTTCGGAGAAGGTGGAGGAAGCAGCAGCAGAGCCAGCGGGAGCTGCAGGGTCTGCTGGGAGCGTGAGGCCCTCAGGGAGCGGACTCTGTCTCCTGCTGAGTCTCTGTTTGCTCAGGGGAGAATTACTAGGGAACAGCACCCCCAGTCTCCAAACCTACTGTGCCCTGAAATTGCATTGATCCCTTGTGCAAAAGTTTCATGCTATATCCATACTTGGTGGCATTATGGTATCTTTTCGGCCATTATTATTGAGGAAGATGAAAATGCTTGCTGTCATTGCACTCCTAAACCCAAGACATTCCTGGCTGCACAGTTTAGGAAGTAACATCCCTACTCTTTTTTTTATATGTATATGTATATATTTAATATAAAATCTCTATACGTATATCATATTTTTTTAAGCCACTCTTGAAGGGAAGGAGTGCTGCTTGATGCCTGTTTAAGTGGTTGTTAATGGAAAAGCCCCTCAGTTTCCTGTAGCCCATACTCACCTTGTTGCCACCTACGCCAGGCTGCTCCTGCATTGCTTTCCTTTGTTCTGTTTTCCTCAGTGCAATGAACCCTTACGTTATGAGTTTCTGCTGTAGTTTTAACCTCTAATATGCAACCATTACAGCTTATCTCGTCTCCTAAATTACTCTAAAATCCAATTATAAAATCCTCTTTCCCTCAATAGCACACAACTTGCCACATTACTGAAATGCTGGGTAGCTCTTTTGTTTTTCTAAATTAATAATAACTACCATTTTCCGTCTGCTCTTAGTATGGAAGTCTTTTATATCGCTGTGCTGCTTTCCCATAATACATATTATGGTTCTTTTTATATGCTAGTTATGTTTGGAAAAAACGAGAAAGGTTTTGAAAAGATGTGCCAGTCAACTTCTGTGTATCAAAATATGACAATGAAAATCCTCAGTGGAAACTTAAGCAGAAAATTCCTAATAGTAATGTATCCTGCCAGAGGAAAATGGCAACTCGTCGTTTGCTGGAACCTTTATTTTGGGCAGGAATGGTTGTTATTTCAAACCACTTTCTAATGATTTCAAAATAAGGGTCCTGAGGTAACATGTCAAAAGAAATGCAACAGGGCAAATGATAAGCTCTGTATTCAAAAGTATTCAAAAATATTTGTGTCTTACTAGTATGGTTTCCAAATTTTTCGTAGGCTTTGTTCTTGCTTTTTTAAAATCAAATGATAAAAATAGACATGATTTACTTTGGAAGTTTATTAAATACATATCCTGAGTTCCCAGGTTTTCCTTTTTCAAAATGCTACAGTCTCCATATTCACAGTCCAAACATTGATTGTGTCCTGACACTAAATCTTTTGCGCTTAGAATATTAACTATGTTGATAAAACCGCTAGCCTGTTTTTAATAAACTGTCTAGTACTGTAAGCATTTTCTGAAACCCAGTGTGAAGATCTAGTGATAAAAGGGATGCAGTGGAAATAAAGATGCGCCATGCAAGCTTGCGGCTTGAGTGAGATTTACCAGAAGGGCATGCTAATAGGTAAACAACATAATGACATGTTCGCATACAAACGCAGACATATATGTTCATTTACACACACAATCCGGTGCTGTCTAGTAATCAGTCAAGTGCAATAAATTAACCAAGGAAGGAGTGTGCACAAATGTAAGAAGGCTTACCAAGGGAAGAGTTGTTTTTCTTTACAGTTGCCACCAAAATGATGATAATCAATCCTCCACCCTATGACAAATTAAAGAGAAGTATCTGATAATAGTCTTCTGTCTTACAAACGAGTGAGACTGTCCTAAAGAGCACACTGGAACTGTTGGGCTTTACTAGATCCCAAGCTGGAAGAAAGTTGCCTGGAATTAAATGGATTTTTGCAAGTTTACAGTACAAGCTGTAAGACCCCAGCCAGACATACTTGTGTGTGCTGTGGGATGCCAGCCCGCCGTCCTCACGTGAACTTCTTTTTGCCTTTTTGTAGGGATTATATATGTAAGGATCAGAGTGTTGACTCTACTCTGGTATTTCTCCCATACTATTTAATTGGACCTTAGCACTAAAAAAAGGCCTCAAAGTCTGATTTCTAAAGGGGAATGCTTGGGTCATCCACCAGTGAAGCGAATGGCAGAACTCCAGCTAGCTCCAGCAGTGGCTGATTGGACCCCAGCCCAGCTCCCTTTGGTTGAATGTTACGCACAGCCCCATCCTCTTTCCTAAGAGCTGAATGAAGCACGTTACAACATTTTGGTGTTCAGCTTTCCGGGCTAGTAAATTCTTGGTTGGTGTGCTACAGCTCTCATACACTCATGCTCTGAGGTTATACTGTTTGGGTTTTTTTAATTGTACCTGCTTCTTAAGTAATTGCTGCTTTGAGCTTGGGAAATATTTCACTTTATTTATCATGACCTAAAATAAATTAACCCGTATCAGCACAGAGGTAGAAGACGTTGAAAATATATTTATATTTTAAATTGAAGTTCAAGGTAACATTTAAATGAATAATTATTTACTATTTTGTTAAACGCTGACATATATGACAGCAATCATACATTAGTACAAATGCTTTTCTGTTTTGAATGGCTCATTAGTTGCTTTGTAGGGCTGTACTGGTTTTTTAAGATTCAGATTCAAAATCTCTTCTGATTTCTGCTGTTTGGTTTTTGGCGGTAGGCCAGCTGCAGATATGCATAATATTTCACTGTTAGACCTTGCAAACAGAATATCCTGCTGTGCTAAAGAAAACATTGTGTTTCTTACCACATGAAAATAATCCATCACTTTTCAATCAGCACACATGCATGCACTGGCGCGCACGCGCGTGCACACACACACAGCCCTCTACCTGTTTTTTCCATCAGACTCCAGAAAAAATTAATGGCTATGATGTGAAGGGTGGACTCTTTGTACATGATCCATTAAAGTACAAACTAATCAAAATATATCTAGCATCTGATTTGCAAAGCAATGTGGAGCCAGAGGCAAGCTGAGGAAACAGACCATCTGAAGACCTCTCTGACCTTGTTCAAGTAGCAGTATCTTTTTGTTTGTTTTAAATGTTACATGGAAAGTGAGAGCACAAGTTTAAGACAACCTAGAACATCCTTTTGCACAGCTCACCACTGCTACGTAGAATGCATTATACATAAAAAGGCAAAAAAAGCATACGTATTGTGCAACCTGCAAAATACAGGTTGCCTTGTTCAATGTATGCAGCTGATCAGTAGTGAAGATTTCCTCCTTGGGAACAGACACATTGCACAGAAGGAAGCTCATTCGTGGTGGAGCACAGAGAATCCATGGGTGCATGTGCACAGGCTGTGGGAAGAACAAAGTGAGTTCTCTCTCTCTCTCTCTCTTTTTTTTTTTTTTTTATGCTGTGCCAGATATTACTGTGCATTTATGTCTTGTCTTCTGTGCACTGGATGTCACTGAAATCTGGATGTTTACCAAGGGCAGTGATATCTCAACAATTTCCCATTCCAAGAACGGGGGGAGGGGGGGGAGGAAAAAGAATAATTATACTCAGTACTACCCTGTACTGAGTCTTCCTGTGTGGTTTTTTTTTTCTGTAATTCATCCTTTGTCTGCAGGCAGACAACATATTACATACCAATACACAAACAGTAGTGAATTTTTTGCTTTCCAGTTCTGAAACAGTGGTCAATGAAACCGCAGTTATTTGAGGTAATAGGTATAGCAGAGTAAATGTGTTGTAGTCCAACTAAGTATTTGGGCACCTAACTCTTACTTTATAGAGAAGTTAGAACTCCATGGAGGAGTTAAGTCCAGATTTTTTTCTGCTTAAATGTTGCTCTTCTGTTCTGAATGTAGTCACTGTGGGATGTCTCTGTAGCGAACTGAGAGAGGAACAGCTAGGAAGTGCTTCGCATTACCTGTCATGACTAAATTAAGAGCCTGGAGTTGGGTGGGAAGAATCATGATGTATGACGAAGATTACTTTGTTGAAACTGCCTTTCTTCCCTCTGCAATCCTCAGTATTTTGCTGAATGGGAGTGGATAAGGGAATGTAAGAGATGTAGTGCATAGTCTTTATGCCTGTTGGTAATATGTCAACCACATGCACATGGACCATTCAGGTAGGTAAGGTCATGGGATCTTGGAAGGATTTTTTTTTTCCCCTGTCTTTGCAAGATCTTAATATTTTTATCTGCGTGTGCCTTAGACCTAAATTCCAGGCAACAGGGCGTAACAGCTGAAAGAGCAGGTCTAGAAGCATGCAGTGGGCAAGGTTAAGCAGAGGCACTGGGAACTGGGGAGTCATCAAGGCTGGAGGAACCTGGCTTTTAATTTCCGAACATCCTTCACTGCTGCCCTTTGAAGCATTTTTAGTCATGCATTTTTAGACCATTGAATTTTGAACTTCTGGTCACCCCTTTCTTCCAGTTGTGAAAACAAGAGCTTGTCAGTGGAAAAAGGAGTTCTCAACAGAACTGTCAGAGTGCAGTTTGTGACATGAGTCAAAAATCAGAGGTCTGCTCTGTTGCCACGATAACACTTGATTAAGATGACTTGCAAGGCTGTCAGTTCAGCGGTTTTGTTGCCACCCACTTATTTTTTACTTTCTCAATTATTTTTTGTGCTTTATCTAGGTTTGGGAGACTTAAAATGGATGCAACACATTCTGGTATCTAAATAAAGCGTGAGAACATTTGGCCAGCCTTTTCAGGATTGTTTTGTAAAATAAATTACTTTCCTTTGGAGTCACACATCTTTCAGCTCCCTTTCCAGTTTTCATTTTAAACATGGAGCTGTAAGAAAGAGAATATGGAGAGAGTAAGTAACGAGAAAAGACTAGTCTAGTGTTTGGAGCAAGAGATACCTATTTTCAGCCATGCTAACTCATGTCTGACCTTAACAAGGCAGTTACCCACTTTGTACTGATCAGTTTACTCATCTATGAGATAGATAAAATGATTTATGATACACTGATTTTGGTTGAAATAAACAGAAAATACTTATCTGTAGAAAAGACAAGAAATCTTTGCCAACATTTTTACTTGTGGAGTGACAAATATTTTTCGCTAAAACAGCAAGACTGTTCATCTGACTTTTCAGTTTTCAGAGGTCCTTACAAATCTATGTGGAGTTAGCTGATGCTGTGATTGCTCCAAAAGTTGGGGAATACCCTTTGTGGTGGTTCTCTGGTCTTAGATGTGAATGAGGTTTGTGCAGTCTTCAAGAGATTCACCTTACTTTCCATGAGTGAAGAGGACAGTTTGCTTTCCTCACATACACTGTACTTACATTGTGGACACAGAATTACTCACTGAGATAGGTGCACTTAAATTGATCACTTTTGAGAAAGTTAGCTCTTTATGTGCCCACCTCTTCACTGTCTCCTCATCCCAGTTACAGAAGCCTCTGAGCAATTGTAACACACAGGAAATGCCAGAAAATATCATTTAGTGAACGGCTTTTGCACATGGAGTTATTTGCACTATTATTTTTCACAGCTGAATATTTCCCCTTTAGCAGGAGCTGAAGAATGATGTCAGACAATCCCATGAAGTCCTCTTTCAGAATGGCTCACCTATTTTACCTCAAAATTTCTGACAGTACAATTTTTTTATCCTGTTAACTCAAAGGCTTCATAAAGAAAAACCTAAGGGAGGATAATGCATCCAGTAAGTAAAATACTGGTCAGCCACGTCGTTTATGTTAATTCCGTGTACTACAAGGTAGAAAGTCATGTCTAAACTGCTTTACTGTTAATCCCTTGCTGCTGTGAGAAAAACTGGTTTCATCCTTAGGGATGAGTGCGGACCCTTTCTTTGACTGACAGGCACTTCAGCAACTCAGCATCACTACTGGTAGTTTACAGAGAGGAGCTCTCCAAGTTTTTTCCTTGTCCAGAAGGCCTGCTGGCTTGACAGGAGGGCCTCTGAGAGCAGTGGAATGGAAAAGAAAGAGGGAGAGGAGAGGAGAGGGGAGGGGAAGAGATCTCTTATTATTTACTCTGGGGAGGTATGGAAGAAAGAATCAGAGTCTCCTGGCAGAAAGAGACAGGAGGTCTATGGTGACAAACAGGTAAAGAAGATGCTGGTAAAGGATAATGAAGTAAAGAAAAAAGCAGTACGCGTGGAGCCTGGTGATACCACCATTGACCACCAAGAAACAATTGATACAAAAAGTGAAATACCAACAGTTCCCAAGAGACAGGCAGAGAAATGAGCCAAAAATAACCAACATTAAAGCAAAAGTCAGGCTTGTCAAAGCACTACCAACAGTAAGAGAAAAAGAGCCAAGTGCAGTCAGCTAGTTGTTCCAAACACCTAGAAGTGCCAGCTGGCATCTTCTGGAGGAAGCATCCATCAGCAAAATGATAGCTTTTTTTCTTCTTCTTCATTGACCATGGCAATATTTGTCCAGGTATTTGCTATGTCTCTTGTATGTATATCAGTCAAGAAGAGGAAAGCAGTTCTAAATCGCCCTGTACAAAAACACTTATAGCAGCAGCTCTCTCCTTTTTCTTAAGGAGTCATTGGAACCAGAGAAGGATTTCCAACTGGAAGAGGTGGTGTTACCAAAGAAGCTGTAGATAATGAGGAAGGAGTTAAGAAAGAAGAGTAATTGAAAGGGATGCCTCCAGCACAGTTCAAGATTAATGTTCCTCCTAGTTTATCTCGTATTTCTTCCACGGATGATTTTCCAGCTTATTTGTATGGTTAACACTGGGAGTAAAGAGCTTGTGAAGCATAGAAGAACTCCACACAGTCTGCTGAATTCTTGCTATCACCGTTTCAGCAGAGGGGGAGAAGGTGACCTACCTGATTCTCCACACGTTTGCACCAGGGTAAATAAGAGGTTAGATGGATTGCCTGGAATAGAGTGTTGCCGCTGCTGATTAGCATTGGCCAAGCCAGGCCACACTTGTGCATCGTGTGAGAGAATTGTGGGTGTGCAGCCATAAACTGGGGAGCTGCTTCACTCCTTGTGGAAGAGTAGATCCTCACTGAGTTGGGAGGCAAAGTTGGTGCTGGGGGATGGAAGGGTGACCTCTTACTGCAATGATTTGTGCACTGAAGGGAGTCTGGTGTGGTGAAGGTCTGATAAATCACAAATGCTATAACTACAAGCTCAGCTTCTTGATGTGCGTAGGGATATTCAAAATTATCTATCATGCTGGTAATTGCTATTAGCTTCCTATATTTTAGATGTTTGTGTTGGCAATGTCATTTGCAGCCTTCAGTCCTTTAAGAAAAATGGTTATAATTAACCAATGATAATGTGCAACTGTTGTTATTTTATTTTCAAAAGTTGTGCACCTGACTTAGAGAAGTTGCGCAGAAAGGTGTTGGCTTCAGCCAGAGATACCACTAGAGGTGATTGCCTGGCAGGGGACTGCTGTCCCAAGGGTGGGAGAAAGTACCTGATTCACTTTAAAAGTACTTTTTTAAATCTTTGTGTCCCATATTATGTTAAGAGAAGTCAGTACATGGAATATTACCTGCAGAGCACTATACTCCTCTGAAAAGAGACTCAATATAACAGGTGACCAAAAGACTGGATATCTCTTTTCATTATGTGATTCACCTGAATTCAGACAGATATTCTGAAGCACTTTAGTGACAGAATACATCTTCCTGCCTGTCCCTTCTGGTACCTTTCACAGTGCTTTGTCCAGTTGTAAATGAAGCAGTTAAAAAGAATGTCATCATCTTTCTTGCTAGCAAATCTCCTGTTCCAATATATTTCATTGTTAGGACTCTTCTTCACACTCTACTTTCCGCTGTTTGATTTGATCCCATTACTCCTGTTTGCATTTTAGTTCAGTCCTCTGCTCATGTTTTTTTCCTCCATCGATCTTCATCTCTCACTGTGACATCAGTTGTCGTTTCTGGAGGAACCAAACTACAGCCACATGGGATATACAGTAAAATTCAGGGTTTGAACATTCCTCAGTCCCACAGCTGAAGGGAACAGAATCACACAGAATCACAGAATGGTAGGGGTTGGAAGGGACCTCTGGAGATCACCTAGTCCAACCCCCCTGCCAGAGCAGGGTCACCTAGAGCAGGCTGCACAGGACTGTGTCCAGGCGGGTTTGAATATCTCCGGAGAAGGAGACTCCACACCCTCCCTGGGCAGCCTGTGCCAGGGCTCTGTCACCCTCACAGTAAAGAAGTTTTTCCTCATGTTCAGGCGGAACTTCCCGTGTTCCAGTTTGTGCCCGTTGCCCCCTTGTCCTGTCGCTGGGCACCACTGAGAAGAGTCTGGCCCCATCCTCTTGACACCCGCCCTTGAGCTATTTGTAAGCATTGATGAGGTCCCCTCTCAGTCTTCTCTTCCTCAGGCTGAACAGCCCCAGCTGCCTCAGCCGTTCCCCAGAGGAGAGATGCTCCAGTTCCCTCATCATCTTTGTAGCCCTTGCTACGTACCTTGCTGTTCAGGTCTAAAAAAATGTTTGAGTATTAAGGGATTACATTACACTTGCTAGAGCTTCACCCAGAAGGATATCTTATAGACATTTCTTTTTCTGTATCAGAGGTTCCAAGACTTCCCTCTTTCCATGTTTTCTTTGGTTGCGATGCCAGAGATATTACTTTCTCTCTACCACACAGAGTTTAGCCATCTATGTCCTCTTCTGTGTGAGATTTTAAAAGGTACCTTTTCCCTTTCAGCTTTCCCTGATGTCTCCTCGGGTAGAACTTGATACAAGTTTATACCAGTGCTGACATTTTTTATTTTTCAAACAACTTGGAATTTTTGCACTTCTGAATTTGTGCTTGGAAGCTCTTAAAACCTTGCCTGTTTAACACAAAGGCTAATATATTATTTTACTAATTTAACTGAAATAATAGAGACTTTGAATGTGAAGTTTACTTGCATGTAGCAGATTGGCACAAGGCTGAACATTCACCAGGAATCTTATGTATGTCTTCTGATTTACTGCGAATCACTTCTCATTTACACTGGAAGTACAGATAAAATCAGATCCATAACACTGTGATGACTGTAAGTGGTCTGTTTAGCTGCTTTGTAACAGACGGTTGAATCAAATCATTTTAGAAATCCTGTACCAAAAAATTGTATACGCTTTCCTTTCTCTCTTTCACTCTCCACTACTGTGCATTTTCTGCTGGTTAGAGCAAACTCAGTGTGCTCAATTTGGCCCGTTATTGTGTCATTGACATTGATGTTTTATTTACTGAATTAAATTTGCGTTTGAGGCCTCCTTGATTTCCAAAATGTTTTCTTTAAGTCTTGCCTACATCAAGCATTCTCCTTTCTCTTTCTATAAAGCATTTCATGATGTGCTGATCCAGTAGGAAATTTACTTGTGAAGTCTGGCAGGAGCTGCCAATACTCAGGGCTTTTGGGGCAGCAGTGCAAACTTTATTGTCAGAGTTATCACATCCCCTTTCTATTCACCTGCTGTGTTTTTATGACTTAGAAATCACAACGCCTTGTTTATGATGGCAGTTTATTATAGGGTAAGAATATACCAAAAATATTTTTTCAATTACTGAAATAAAATGCTAAAGATTCTGCCTAGGATTCAGGTTAAGGAGAAATAGGGGGAATGTAATTCCACTTGAGGAAGCAATGCAATTAATTTAATAAATAAAGGGGAGTGCATTAATTAGATTAATAAATTAAGAGAGCCGCTATTTGTCAGCGGTTGATTATAGCCCGCTTTTTGTTTGTGTATTATTTGGTCAGGAAGGGCAGATTTTTCTGCAATATGAATTACTATTATTCTTCATTTAAAGAAATTTTATTTCAAACTTCAGTATCTTTCCACTCCGAACACAGTCAAACGGTAACTGAGTTTTACAAATTTTAACTGAGTTGTTTCCTGGGTTGCCAAAACCCCATATCTGAATATCATATACAATGATACTGCACAAATACTCACACTGATTATATTACTTTCTCTTATTAGACGTAATGGCCCACTGTTAACAAATAAAATACCCCCGATCGCTTTGTCTAATAGATTATGCCCAACAGGGCAAATTCAGTGCAAGCCAGGCCATTTGGTACTTCCAGCTGGCCAAAATACGGTGCTTTTATGTACGTGCAGTTCCCGGTAAAGCAACCGATTTGGTACTTTGCGTTCATGTCGGTGAGCGTTGGTGCAGCCCCGTAGACAGGCTGCAGGCGTACACTGCTCAGATGAGTGTGTGAACTAGTGACAGTTTTGACTTAATTAACATTGAGCTGAACCTCTTGGCTACTCTCACGTATCAGTAAGTAAATTACCAGGGAAACGCCCATATGACATAAGGTAAATTAACTCACATACCTGCTTAGACATATATTTAAGCACACATTAAATTAAATACTATTATATAGCTACTGAAAAATCCATTTATTTTAGCACCAATGAAATGTGAGTAATTACAAACATTGATACTTAAAATACTTTTTTTTAGTAGAAGGGGGAAAAAAAAGATTGTTTTCAGGAGTTCCTTCTCATGCTTGTGTTGTGCAACTGAAACACATCCAAGAAACAAGTTATAAATACCCAGTTTTCCCATAGTTGTTTATTTCTGAAATTCCTCAGCTGTGATCTGCGGTCAAAATATCAGCTGTCTGTAGAGCACTTGCTGGGGGCCTGGGGAAAGCAGTGAGCCCTTGTGAGGTTGGCCCGGGAAGGCTCCATCCGAGGGAGGTGAACAAGAAAGAATGAGGTGTAATACAGTTTGAGTGTACATCACATCAGCGTGATCAGCACTCAGTACGCTCATCTCCTTGCCCTTGCCTCTTTACCCTTTGCAAAAAGGCCTCCCCAAAATTACTGTGAAAAAGACCAAGACCCACCAAGTCATAGCATGTGACTTTTTTGCTTTGTTAACCTGGGAAGCATCAGCTCAAAGCTGTGATCTGTTTACACTCTCTGGGAATTCTTCTGTTAGTGGTATGAATGAATCCATTCCTCTGGTTGGTGCTGCCTTTTTATTGAACATATTGCTCACCATCAGTTGCTGGCATTACTAGTCTTGTCTTGCTAGTGCGTTGCCATTTGGGCAGTCAGAAATGAAAAGCCATTGGAATATCCCATTTTCCTGCCCAGTTTGCCACCAGTTGGGAGTTGGGGTGCTGATTCAGGGATGGGCTTGGTGTTTCATTTTTACCAAGAAAATACAAAAATATAAAGAAAATCCTATACAATGAAGTAAACGTAGCACTTAGTTTGGACAGCATAGGCACACAAAGATGTGGTAGCTGTAAAAACCATTGTCTTTTAGCAAACAACAGTCGCTCATCAAATAAGACAACGATTTTAATGAAGGATCATAGATAAGGATACAGCAGCACATTGATTAATGCACACAGCAACTTCTCCTGAAACATGACTGCATTAGGTCTTTACTCTTTTGCGATGATATGCAAGCTGTAATAAAGCTTTTACAGTTATTCAATATCATGAATAGTATTAGCAGAATGATCAGAGTTTCTAGTTGAAATGGATGACTGTAGATGCTGGACTTCTTAAAGTTCTCACTTGTTTATATAGACCCACATTATTATTAGACAGAGATAAACAGAGGAAAGAAATGTCCAGGAAAGAACTGAGGGGAAAAAAGTGAACAACCTATTATTTTTGGTTATGGTGCAGCATAACTTCAATATATTGTAAGGTAATTAAGAATTACCTAATGTAATCCACAGCAATATACAAAAATACACCACGATCTCATTTGGCTCTGTTTGGCTTTTGTAAATATGCTTTAAGAGAAGGGTGTTTGTCACCAGTAAAAAATTGTCTGGTCTTTATAACTGTACTGATTTATTTTTGAATGCAGGGCTATTGTTAAATATAAAATGATTTTTTTTTTTCTTTCTTTGGATCTAGACCATACATCACACTTTTGTCATGAAAAAAACTATATGTAATTCCTGGGGCAACACGTCCCCATTTCCCCTGTAGATTTTTCTGATCATTGAACCCTGCAATAAAACGGTCCCGTGAACACCTGTTTGACACATGGACGGTGCAGTGCGTGTACCACGGTTTGAAGCGCTGAAGTAGAGTTGCTGTGATCTCACCAGAATTTGGTAGGGCAAAACTTGTTTCAAAGGGAAGTTGTTAAGATCTAGGTGGGATCCTAGAGCTGGAGAATGATCTTAATTTAAAATCATCTTCCTGAAATCAATTATTCTTTAAAACTACTCCTGCAAGTTACCAGGCACACAAGCTGTTTTATTGTGTTGCACATGCAGTTACATTTAAGGAAGTTTGTATTTGCTTGCATGAGTAAAAATGTGCAGTATGAGGCTTCTTGTTTTGATTATCTTTTGACCTGCTGGCTTACCTGAGATGAGAGAGAGAGAAAAATAATGCAAATGGCTGTGAGCTCGAGCGTGCTGTGTGATGTGTGAAGAAAGCACGGAGCACATGTGCTTTGTTAATGTGAGTTTCTCAGTTAGTAAGCCATCACATATTAGTAATATCATCATTCAGGACTAATTAATGCATCATTATGGTCTTCTAAAAGGCTTTTGCCAGTGTGATACTGAGTGCATGGGATAGTATTTGTTCTGGAAATGTTTTATTATTATTGCTTTATTGTAATTTGAAAGCTGATTTGGTGTCTTGAATTGCACTCGCGCCCCCAGAAGCATTGTTTTAATTGGAAATATTTGCAACTAAAAATACCAGACATAAACCATAGATGAATAATGTGTGGTGGGTCATTCTCTAATTCTGTAAAAGGATAGTTTTACTGAGAGTAGAGAGATCCAGAAATGGCAGCTTGGTTGTTCTGATCAAGAGTTTGTCCCCAACTCTCAGGGGCTGATCTACCCATTCTCCTTTCCCAGGCCTGCTTAGGGCCCTGTGGGGCAAGCACAACTTTTGAGGATCTGATCTGAAACTTCCCAAGGAACATACTTTTGGAGAACATCTGTTTTGAAAACACAAGGCATGTGCAAACCAGAGTAAGACCAAGGTCATCTGAAGTTTAGCTTTCCTCTACCCAAGAGCTGCCTGTAGTCATTTTGCTAGCTTTATTTTCATCTGGGCCATGCGTAGTAAAAATTCTGCTCATAAAGCAATCGCAAAAATTGTTATGGCCCTAAAGAATGCTGCTTAAAGCAAATAAGTGCTGTAGTTTCCAGATTCCATCCCTAATTAGTAAGAGGGGTCAAGTGTCAGGTCCATCAGTGAGCTGTAGTATTTCAGTTTTCCATCAGTGAGGGTCATTCTCTTTAGAAGACAAAGAGGCTGAGAATTTTCTTTGTGACATTGTTCTGGTTGCCTTTCCTTCTCATGTTGTTCGTAGCTTTTTCCTGATAGTTTAGCTTGTTTTTTTAAAACTAGTCTCTGGATAATACTTCAGTGGACTCTTAAATCACCGTTTTTTTCTGCTGCTTGGCAATGTAGTGCCTTCCTTTCCATTAACCTACTGCCTGATTACACCAACTGTCTGAAATGCAGTTAGAATGACTCTTTGCGTACGATCTTATCTGACACTAACATCTCTTTCCATTTTTTAATCTCATTTTAAGCACGTGGAACTATTTGAAGTTCCTGTTGCCCCTTTTATCTAGATTCCATTTTCTTAAATGAAATCATCCAGCTTCTCCGAGGGGAATAGTTTAATTGTTCAAGGTGCGTGATTTGTAGTGACCTTACAATTGTGCAGGACCACAGTCCGTGGTGTTCCATGCAAGTGATCAGAAGGGGCCATGCTCGCCTTTGAAGTGGGGTAGTTTATTAGAAAAGTAGTAAGTTGTATCAAACTTTCTTTCCAATTAACTGTGTCCTTTCCACCTAAGCATGTTCTTTGTGTTGTGGATTGGGGGTTTTTGAGTGAAATTTACTGCCAAATCTATGTTTTAACCGACTAGTATAAAGTATTTTCATTCTAACCACCTATTGATTCATCTAAGTTCATAGCTGAATAGTCATAACTTAGAAGATTTATAGAGTTCTAGGTGTCCAATTTATATAGCTTATTTGTTTTACAATAAGGACGCTTTTTCCCCCTCTTTTGTTCTCTCTGTTCAGCTTTACTTACTAAAACTGTGGCTCGTATTCTCCACTGCTTCCATGGGACCCATCATATGATCTGGCTTTGTATGGTTTTGATTTAATCAAGAGGAAGATGAAAGTGGGTGTGTGTTACTTTCAACTCCTTAGCCATTTTGCCATCCATCTTAGTCAATGTGTGGTTGCCCAGGACACAGCATTAATGATAGCTGTCAAAATAATAGTCAGAAGGTTAAAGGTCAAGAAAAATATGTAAAAGACTTCAGGGTGAACCAGATGATAAAGTAACTCATTTAGGCCATTAAATGCTAGCATAGTATGGACTTGATGGGTTCATGGGTTACTAGAAGCAAGAAGAGTAAATGGGGACATCTTCAAGTAGTTTACTCTTGTTAAAAGATGAAAAAAGATGATAATAGCATTACCAAACAAGCGCACTAAAGGCAATTTTCTTAATTACCATGCTGACCCAGCAGCGCACAGAGAGAGGTCTTGTTATTAGAATGAGAGCTTTTACTTTCAAACAATATTAACCCTTCTCGGTACCGTATGTCTTAATTAAGAGTATTCCTGGAAGTTCTGCAGCTGTCAACATTTTTACATTTCTCTTTGGGTTTACAAACCAGTGGGTCAAGAAACAAGCCGTTGCAACTGTCTGCATCATTTCAGCGGTCTTTATTTCATTTTAGATCTTTTTCCAATAAAGCTATGACTCTTATGTTTACAAAAGGGACAAGCCTGGACAGCTAACTTGCCTCTTACTATATGTATTCATACATTGTATTTGTATTTTAGCAGTCCTAAGTGTTAATTGATTGAAGAAGAGCTTGTATGTGATCTTACACTACTCAGAAGAACGCTATCAAAACAGCACTGTGAAGTTGTCTGTCTCTCTGTCCCTTATTTTGTCAGCAATGTATTTTATTTAGAGTTGTTTAGAAAACAGTATAGACTTATTTTCCAGAACAATCTAGGTAGGTAAGAATATAAATTTCTGGAAACTATTATCCTTTTCTTAAACAGTGAAATTCCATAGAAAACAAGGAAGTTTTAGATGTATAAATAAAGTTTTTGAATTTTGCTATCTGCAACAGGGAGACATGAATTAGTAATTTCCTCAAGCACTTAACAAAAAATTTTAGCAAGATTGATGTGTTTTGTACATGTTGCCTGTCTTCTGTTACCTAGCTGGCCACGGATGGTGAAGGCTTCATCCAGGCTCAAAGACTTTCCAATACGTTGACAGTCTTTCATGCCAGAGAGACTGCTGTTTTGGCTGGTTTCTTAATGTGTCTTCTCAGTAGTATTACTTCAGTTTGAAGTGGTTATATGTCAAGTTCAGATACTTTCTTCTTACAGTCATTGTGTTGTAGTTACATTTGGTGGAGAGGAAATACAAATCTTGGCATTGGCAAATGTCATAGGCAGAGGAGTCTTCTGCTCTTACAACATCAAAATAAAGATATGCAGGTACAGAAGACTTTAATGAGAACAGTGGGATATTACTGAGAAGGTCATTAAAGATAAAAGAAGCAGTAATTTGCAATTGTCTGAAGTTATGTCACTGCACTACCATGATGAAATCACAGTACAATGTAGTAAAATCAGTTGTACTGAAAGCTTTGGGAAAGTCAATACTGCTACTGTGACCATCATCCCTTGCTTTGATAAGGCATTTCATTAGTATTGATAACTTGGCAGGGAGGGGAACCAATAAATCTGAAGGCAATGCTTTGGGGCATCTAGAGTGTCTTGCTCTAGAGCATCTTTCTACTTACATCTTCCCTTTTGCCTTCCCATCTGCCGTCAGAGGACTTTTCAGTGACTATCCTTCAAAGTAGCATGTCAAGCAACCTGTTCCCAGTCTTGGAAGCTAGGAGAATTAGTGGTAGCATGATAACAAGGAGACAAAAAGCTATGAAGGGATCAGACTGATCTCCCTGTACTTTCTCATCTGCAACTGTCTTTGAATTGGAGGTTTGGTCTAGAGCAGAAGCAAATGCTCTGATTTTCCGCACTTACCACACATTGGTTTAGTTCGTGGTGATTCTGGTGTGTGGAAAAACTAGATTCCTTCTGAAGGAGAACGAACCAGCAGCTGAGCTCCAGGTACTCACCAACCATATAGGCCCCATATAGGGAAGGAAGTGTCCAAAATAATGACTATTCTTCAGTCAGCTTAAAACTGTGTAAGTGGTAGGGAAATTTGCTCCAAGGAACTAGATAAAATCTAGTTCAAAGTAACCCCCCAAACGTGCATATTCTGTAGATGTAGAGCCCTCAGCACCAACTGCAGTAATCTGTTGATCGGTTCTTTTCACACCAAACTTCTTGCTAATGTAGGCCAAGCCTAGAGTTAAGGCATCTAATCTAATCTGATTGTCTAAACTGGCATATTTTCTGTGGCACTTGGTAATTATTTTTATTATATTATTATGAATCAGTGGTATATCATACAAATATACCAAATTCTATTTCTGTTAGTACTGTAATATCGCTAACAATCCCTACTAATGTCACAAAACTGCTGGGCTTGGCACTGTAAAGACATGTAGTAATTTTGGCAAGAGCTGCTTGAAAGAGCTTACAATCTACCTCAGTGCAATAGAGTGAAAAGCACGGAAGGGAGGTTTTGTTATCCTCACTTCCCTGGGAGACCGTTGAAGTGTTTTGTCCAAAATGAAACAGAAAGTATAAGGTAGAACTAACGTTTGAACCCAGGTACCCTGAAAATCATTCCAGTGCCTGGACCAAAAGACACTGGCAAGCTTGTTTTCTGTGGGCTTGTAACATGTAACTGTGTTGCGGTGATTGGGAAAAACCCCTTTGATTAACATAAAGCAACAAATTGTGGTCACATTTCCACTATTTCTAGGTTTATAGCAGAGCACTGTATTCCAGCATTATAGTGAGTTTAAAATCATGTGTCTTCTGATGTCTGGTTTGCAAAAATTGTTAGCTGACCAGGCAAAGAACATCTGAATGGCTAATGGAAACTTTCTCTTCCCCCTAAATGGGGCAGTTGTCTAATTTGTTTAGCTAAACTACATTAGCCATACTGAAAGTTTTATTATCACAGTCAAAAGCAGGAAGCAGGGAACGGACATGCTGTATTTTTAAAATTAAAGCAATTTTGAAAAACAAACTCAGTTTCTTATTGATTAGTTCAGTTGTTAGATTAGAGGCTCATTACTTTTAATAATAGGATAATAGTAGCTAGAAATGGAAAAGATCTATTAGATCATTGAGTCCATCCCCATTACAAGGGCAGGATATAGTCAGGTATATGTGGATGGATGTATCAAATATTAAATTCATATGACACAGTAAATCCTCTGTTTCCTTCACAGAGTGCTGATGCTAAGAGCTTTGACACTGAGTTGTTTACTCTTAAAAGCAGCTTCTGAGCTACCTTCTGGCCAGCTCTTAGGCAGATGTTTAGTTGGGAGAGAAGGATCCCAGGAGCCCAGTGAGGAATAAAGGCATGGCTTGGCCTTCTTTTCCCTCCCAAAGCTGGCTGCCTGCAGCCACTGGGAAACATGTTTCAATGTGCACTCAAACACAGCCAAGAGATGCCTCTGCAAGACTGAAGTCCTGCTCCAGTTTTGTTTTGGGAGCGATAAATGGGCTACCTGTAGAGCTTTGCGATAAAGGGCCTCCCTGAACATTTCGTTTCTAGTGAATACTCCAAGTACCTCACCTCAGTGAGTTGCATAGCCTCTGCCTTTTTCTGTCCCCGCTGATACTGAATTGCTTTTTCAAAGTGTATAGTTAGGGTGAGAGGAGCAGAGAGACTGAGGGTAATTCCTTTTCACTCCGTAGTGGCAGTGGGGTAACGGGGCAACACAGGAGACCAAGGTGCCAAATCCAGTGGCATGTTAGTTTTTTGTGCACAGTGCAGCAGCTGCCACGGAGACACTGAGAGTCAGGTGAGATGTGCAAGAAGAGAGTGCATACCAGATGAATCATTTTTCCCATCTGCTCAGCACCTGGTTTCAGGTAATTGATCTTAAACCACTCCATCTCTCTGCACATAAGTTTTGTAGCAAACAGGCCTATTCGGAATTACAGTCCCCTTCCCCGCAGAGCCAATCCCCTTCCCCATGAACTCAGGTTGTGTTTTATGCTCCGTGATATTTATGGGGAATGTATGAAGGTTTGGGGGGGGGGTGGGGGGTGTGAACATTATGCAAAAGGGGGTGGGGGTGGAGGTCTTACTTCACATGTCCATGATTTAGCTTCTGTGAAGCTTCGTAGATGAGGAAACCAGAAGGTTTTCCCAGATGTATAAAAATACCCACTCTTAAGAGACTGCCTTCAAGGCAGTCAAATAAATTTATTGGGCATATGGGGGTCATATTGACTCATCGTGGGTTTTTTCGTTTATTTCTCACTCTACAATTATGATGGTGGAGAATGGGAAGACCTTCAGCTTAAAGGATTACTTCTTTAACTGCTGTATCTCCAAAAAAGGGAGACTGAGGGCATGAAACAGGTGTATGGACAGAATGGACTGTTGAGAAGCAGTAGCGTGGTTAGTTTTTTCAAATATTAGATAAGCTCAGTACCAAATCCTACAGTTCACTGGCACTGTTCATACTTATGCCTGTAAGCAGTCCTTTTGTCTCCTTTAGGAGTCCGGTAAATCTACCCATGTGAGTAAGGGAGTAGCATTCATTTACCGAGACTACTCAAACAGGTGAGGAGGCATATTAAGTTCAATAAGACTAGTCTTGTGCATAAAGATTAATCACGTCACTAAGCATCTGAAAGATTTAAGGAGAAAGTCAGCCCTTTTTGATTCTGTCCTCATATCGATTTGGGGGAAATTGCTAAATTTAGAGCAATTAGATATATTGAAAGTAATTAAATGCAAAAGTGCTGTAGCAATTAAAATGGGAGTCCAAGCTGCATGTAGAACAGCTCAAACATTTTATGGTGTTTCTTGATTTCCTTAAAAACTGCAAGAGTTTTTCCAGATTGATGCCTTCTGAAATTATGCAACCCCCATTTTGTTCTTTAAAATTGTTCCACGGTACCCCTCAGCGGTTTTTGCTGTAAAGTGAAATCTGTTTTTTTTTTTTTAAAAAAAAGTAAGTATGGACATAATAATTTTAAGTCACAGTGCACTGCACATGCCCAGAAGAACCTCGATCACTTCCAAATTCAAGGACTAATAAAAATTGGAAGCACTCCAGTAATTTTAAATTACTTTGCACATTGAAGAGTGATTTAAAATCATTGAACTGATTCAATTTTTTTTATATATGCACTTCAATTTGGAAGTGAGTCAGACGGACAGCAGCATGCTGAAGAGGTTCAAGACATATTGAACTAATTTAAACATTTTTAATTCAAGAAAGAGAGAAAGGAGGAGTAATGAGGTTCCTAATAGGAACCTGGAGAACACCCCCCATTTACTGCCACTGCGTGGCTAGGAGTAGGATGATAAAGCAGTGAAGGAGTGACCAACACGATCAAGGAGACAGCTTTTTTAGTATTAGTGTGGTAGTGAGATAAAGGACCACCAGAGCTGGTGGGATCTGGACAAAGCCCTGTGGTTATGCTTAATGTGTTACTATTACTGTTTTCAAAGAGATTTACACAACTGTGGATGTTGTTTTTCCTTTTGCAGATCTAGCTGACAAACGGGGAGGACTGACTGGCTTGGGGAAAAATACACACACATGTGCATCCATGTATGCAAATGTAGGCAATGTGTAATTTGGTTTCACAGCATTTGCTACCTGAGACTGGTATATATGCAGAAAGAAAAAAAGCTGGCATATGGAACTGCCTGGCAGCATGTGAATATTACTTCAGCATTCATGCACTTATGCATAAAATTAAAATAGGAAAAGGCTTCTTTTTTGCAAGACAAAGACACAAGGACCATTCTGAGATTAATGCTGCTAAGGTTCCACAATCAACATTTTACATGCTCTTCCGCAGAAATAACAAAAAAAAAGAAAGTGGAATTTTCCCATCAATAAGTTACTGCAGTCCTGCATAACAGATCCAGTGGGAATGTGTGATATTAGTAGCATAGTTGGGTTTTTTTGAACAGATAACGAACTAAAGCCTTTACATAGAGGGTGCAGGTAGACAGGGCTAAAAAAAAAAGAAAAACAAAAAAACCAACCCAAAGACTGGCTTTCTGAAGAGGCCAGTAGTTTTTACTTGACTCTTCATGCAGAAACAAACATGTTTGTCTGTTTTAGTGGAATCAAAGGAAAGTGTTAAGAGAGAGATGTTTGAACACTAAATCACCCTTTTCTTTGAACACTAAATCACCCTTTGAGTAGGATTTTGATTTGGGGGTTCTGTTTTAATCCAAATTTGACATGGTCAGCAACAGTCTCTGATTCTAGTCAGAGCAAAAAAAAAAATGAGCTGAGATAGTGTGCTCAGAAGTCCAATAGGAACAGAAAGATGGGATTTCCTCTTCGCCCTCTATCCTGTCTTTTTCCTTGCATCAAGGGAATTTCACTGTGGATATTAGTACGATCCATTAAGTCAAAATCCTACTTCAACAATACAAATCATACCGTGTATCTCCACGTTTCCATAGAGCTTCTTGTTGTGTCTTACAGTTGGCATAAACTCCCAGTGTCTGTCGTCACTAGAAAGACAGGATACCTTCACACACATTCCGATACATTTGGATGAACTGGCTGACTACTAAAATCGACTTAGGAGTCATTGCGGACCTGTTTAACTTCATGTCAGCTAGGCTGGGGTAAGCTTTCTTCTAACCATATATTTAACCATAGCCAGCTGACAAGATGTGAAAGACAGTTTTTCTTTGCAAAGTCATGTTTCACTTCTATGTTACCTTACTCAGCTCCTTTAAGGTGTGCTCTGACGTGACCTTACTTTTAGTGGTAAACCACTCAACCACTGAGTGTAACCGCAGAAAGAGGACACAGGATTGCCTTCTTCGGATAAAATATTCTTTGTTTTGCATCTTCCATCAAGATGATGTTTTGCATTCTTACTGTGGAAATTAGAGGCCCAAGCTGTTAGCACATTAAACTTGTCTCCATGCTTTTCCAACACTCTGTGGAGATAATAATCCTTTTACTTTGAGCTATAAAAGAGTATTTCAGGAAGGACTGAAGCCCCCCCTGGTTTTCCAGAGTACCAGCAATCTCAGATTTCTGACTGTCTTTCTTTTTGTTTCTCACTTCGTGAATTTCAGTTCACTTTTGGGCTTTTCAGTGGTTAATCAAATCTGAACAGCGTCCACCTACCTTGAGCTCTGTTCAGCAGTATCCGTCAGTTCCTGGTTAGGAACAGGTTGTTCCTCACAGTACTTCTGACAAACCAGAGTCTAAGACTTGAAGTAAGAGGAGGGTTTTCGTAGGCTGAAGACCTATCTACGTATGCCACGTTAAGCTCATCCATGCTTACCAAGGAAGAGCTCTCTGATGTTCAGGCGTAGTTAGCTTTTCTTCTTCTGCTTGGGTTTGGATGTGAGCAGGAAACCTGGTACAGATGGCCGGCACATGGGGACTCAAGATTCCTTGGTAGAACCCAGATGCTCCCAGATGATGAGTAAAAACTGAAGATTAGCATTAGGCAGCCATGGATTGCCCTTTCTGGTCTGTGTTGCAACAACTTACATTTGGCGAACGACAGCTTCAGAAGGCCGTGCTGCTATTTACCGTTCTGTTTTCATTCATGATGTGCAGTTTTTGATCCTGAGTATGTCTTTCATAGGGTGATTTCTAGTTCTCTTACCATCTTTTGTTGAACTCCCAGAGTTTTGACGATATGTTGTTTTCATTTATATCAAATTAGATAGCCTCTCAGACACTACCATAATTACTGACCTGTAATGGCCACTTTCCTTGAAGTCATTAGCGTATTTTGAAGTCCAACAAAATACAAAGGAATGACCCATTGACAGGCCCCAAACGCTAAACATTTAGTGAGAGGAATCCCCCACCCTCATGAATCTCATCACTGTCCTATCCTCACACACAGAGCAATCGGATACTTTCCTGGCTTATGCATGAATTCTTGCTTTTACACTTTTCTTAGAAAGATTATTAATGTTGTCACTTAAACAAAAACCCCACACTAAAAATCTATCCTAAATGTGCACAAAGCCCACTCCTGCCCCTGACGGCATTTGTTCAAAAGTAATACAAATATCTGGCCCTTAAAGTGGATTTTTCCCACTCAAAGATAGCAAAGATAGCATTGTCAACTCACCTTTTAAAACTACTTAGGGTTTCTTTAAGAAGGTGCTCTGTCTTGCAGAGGCAGCAAAACAATGCAGTAGATATGGTGGCTATTCATTTTCATTTAGCAGATAAATCAATACTCACATAAAGCCTGAGTAACTTGTTGGCACTAAACTATGCAGCCCCATTTTCACTGAAATTTGTCAAGCTTCAAGCATGTGGGCTTTTTTATTTTTTAAAAAAGGGATACGTGTTTTCATGTTGCATTACATGAAATTGATATCAATAATAAACTGTAATAATCAAGTTATTAATCCTTTCCGTATATTCCAAGGGAAAAGGGTTTTCTCAACATAAATAGAGTAAGTAGAAGTCGGAGCAAAAAGCCCCACTAAACCTTTGTGTGTGATTGAGAGAGGGATGTTTCATACTCTGTAGTTTACAGGCATATGTTATACTGTACACACCGTCTGCAAGCACTTTAGAAAATCCTGGATGCTTAGCATAGTCTTAAATCAGGCATATTGCCAATTGTGGATTAAGTAGAGGATAGCTGGGTCATTTTCCTAGGAGTTCCTTTACAGTTCAGTCTCTTTTCTTGGTGTTAATGCTTTTACCGCCATTGGGTGAAGGGAGGAGAGGCTTGGAATACCCTGCCCTAGGGCCTCCTAAACTGTACATCTGTCATGGATCATGTCATGGAACAGAAATGTTTGTTTTTGCTCCCATTCATTTCAACTGGCAGCCAGTTATTATTAGAATGAAAAATTAAGCTATTATGCAGTGGAAGCCTTGCTGGCTCTATCAAATTTATGGAGTTAATACAGCAAAATTATCCTTTATAGCGGGTACAAGCAGCTGTATGTATAATGCAGGCCCCTTCTTGATCAGTCCAAATACAAAATGGCAGCCTTGTTTTCATTATCATTGTTAAAGCTCGGTAACAATGTCACCATATTTCAGAAATTTCAGTGGAGCAGCTACTGAGTTAAGAGTAGTGTAGGTGACTTGGTTAGACACGTAAGTCCATCCTCTGATGTTTAGGAACTGCAGACATGGCGAGTTGTTTTCGGAAGGGGAGAAATCATAGAATTTCTCAGGACTTGCCAAAATATTTATTTTCAAGTGCCCCTGACGTTTTGTTTGCTGGGGTGCTTTTTTGGGTGGATTTTTTTTTTTAATAATGAGGGAATTGGCTGTATCTTTTACTAACAAAGAGTGAATTGTTTTATCGGGCTTCTATGCTCTTGAGAATCTGAGTTCTCTAAGTCTAATGACTCATACACCCTTAAACACGAGGCATTCGCAAGGAACAAGATGCTTGGTGAAAATAAAAGGGTGAGAACTAAGCAAAAGACAAAAGACAAATGAATAATTGGAAGACACATCCAAGAGGAAAAGAATTTTAATTGTACTTGTGTACTTGAAGCTGCACCCCCCCCCCCCCAAGATACTGTTAATGCTAATGCTGTACATAGAGGGCAGTCTGTTGTTCTAAATTCAGCTTTTTGTCTAGCTAAAGAAATTCCAGATCCACCTCAGTATTGCAGAGAGTGCCACTGCAGTAGAAGAGGTGCCAAAAGTTCGCCCCTACTTTCTCCCCTCACTCCAGAAATAATTGTAGTGAAGTGTCAAGATGGGGTTAAATGTACTGTCTGCACTGCTATGGAATTGTCTTTATAGCAGATATTGTCTTTATAGCACGTCCTCCAGATGTACTGTTTCTGTGTCTTATTGACACATTTGGGATGGACTTGAAAAGAAAAGAAATAGAAGCAAGTTTCTAGCATTTTATATTGTGAGTAGACCCATCTCTGGAACTAAGCAGTTATTTTACAAAAGTCACATTGCAGGAAGAGAGAATAGGGGAAGAAACAGCATCTGAGTGAGAGAGAAGAAATAAGATTTTTGAAATTAAAAGAGCTTTTTGAGAAAACCTAGAGAGATGTAAAGTACTTGAAATTCTGAGCCATTCAGTCATTCCTGCCGAAATTATCCTTGTGGAGTTTATCAGTCGGTGTGTACCAGTATCATAGGGGACCAATTAATTGCACTCATAGTTGCCTTTGAGCTATTTTGAAAGTAGGAAGAACTCATTTTGTAAATGGTTTAAACAGCACTACAGTCATTACATACAGTTTCTGGCAGATACTGTCTTTATAGTAGATGGAATGACAGAAATATTGTTACACTTCAGGATTGCTAATGAATTTTGAAAAGAAACCTAATAAAAAGAAATTACAAGCTGGTAATTAAATACAATATATAGTTATTAAAAATAAAAATAAAATTTACTGTGCCACAACCCTTGTCCATAAGATGTACAATCAGAGTTCCTTCCCAGTGTTTAAAGAAATTGCTGTGAGGGGCAATCTTGAGGAAAGAAAGTAAAAAATCCTTGGCTGTAACAAGTAAAAGTTGCTTGAAAAAGAAGCAACAACCTCATAAAAAGTGGAGCTGGCATTCAGAATTCACCAGGAGCCAGGTGTGGTTCATCTCCTGATGAAACCCCTGGTTAGCTCAAGCCTGGAGGTGTTAATAGAAAATAGCTGTGTATCTATCACAGTTTTCCACACCCACCTCCTTTTCCCTTGTTTGAAGGCCCTCTCAGTAGCTGCCTCAGGAGCCAGGTATGCCTAACCTCTGCTCTTCTGTTCCCTCGTGCCTCCCTGTGTTACAGGGAAGGTGCCTTACCCCTGGTGTCCTTCTGGGAGGCTGCTGTCCTTGTCTTTGGTACGTGGAAGTTTTCTGGGCAGGACAGGTTTGCATCTACCTTGGGAGAACATTATTTGTTTTGCTGCTGGTTTTTCAGCTCTCGTCCTTGGTAGGTGCTTCTTGGGGTAGCACCAAGTGTGGGAGAAGACTCTCCTACTCCTGTTGAGCAGCAAAGAGGATGCAGTGAATGCTTCCTGGGCTCCTCTGTAGAAATTTGGAAGAACAGTGCCCAAATCTGGCAATCCCTTTCTTTCAACAGAGATTACTGACTGGCTACTGACATCAGTATTTGGAGAGCAATCATTGTATCATTGCCTTGCATTTATATGGGAAGATCTGTGTGAAAGGAACATGGAAATACCGATTCTGGCTTATATTAAAAAGGTCCTTTTGCACAGATGTGGTCCAAGGTTTATGTAAATTTATCCCTAAAGAATTTTTATGCCCCCCTTACGGATCCTGCTATCCTATCAGAGTTGCATGAACAGGCTGAAGTGCCAAAGACCATCAGGCCCTGGGTGGTGGTAAAGTGAAATAACTGGTTATGCAGAGAATTTATTTATTGGTGATGGACAACAGCTATGAAACTGTGTTTGGTGATGCTGCCAACTGTGAAACACAGAATATCTTATTCTCCTTCAAAATCAGTAGGAACATGGGGAGATATTTGCAAGTTTTGTCACAGGAGCTAATTTATGCTAATACCCTGAGTCTTCTAAAAGACATAGTGAAACCCTTAAGGAGGTTTTAGATCAATTTGGAAAGATTCACCTACTGAATTACTAATACTGGTCTCTTCCTAAATTATCTAGGGAGAGCATAGAGATTTTGCATTTAAACACTGACATAGCCAGTTCTTGTGGAGGTCATGAGTGCCAAGGAAAGCAAACAGCACGTTGAGTTTTGTTAATTTCCCGTAATCCAGAATTTGCAATGAAATGGAAGTTAAAGTATTGTTCACCTTTAGGTAAATCTTAAGGTCAGAAATTGATGAAATGCATAGAGGAATGACAGTCTCGTGAGTTTTGGAAGTGCATAAATCCTGGGGATTGTGTTACTTCTGGCTAAACGTTTTTCTGTTCATCTTGAAGGGATATGTTTTCATTTTAGCCTATTAATCTCAGTATATCTTTTTTTGACACAGATCTATTAGGAATTTTAGAGACTACAATATAGACTCCAGATGCTAGGTGTTCCTTCATCTTCTTGGTACACACTTTAATCCATAACAACCAACACATTTATTTTATGAGCCTTCACAATCAAGAGAGTCTTAATATCCTTTCTGGCAGGTTTTCACTCTTTGATTTCGCATTATATGGGGGACTGGTTACTTTGAACATACTTTAGAAAGCCTCAAAAGTAACTCCTTTATGGTAACTTCTTTACATCTCTATGGTAAATCCTGTTTTGCTTTTAAAATATCCTCACAAGCACATGTATGGAAGTGTAGCTGCATTATAAGCTGAATGATAACACATGAGATTGTGCGCTGGCAGTGTGTTGTAGGTTGACAAGGTTGACTATTTCACACAGAGTGACCAAGCCTCATTAGAGACGTCCATCATCCAGGCAGAGCCTCCCTCTCCTGGTTTCATGACAGTCCTGGTACTCAGCAATGAAATAAAACACATGCTGATCAAACTGCTGTGTTGTCCTGCATTATCAGTTGGTGCTTGCAATACGTCCCTCCTACAAAAAAGGTCCGTCACCGAGATCTGCTGTTACAATGACTGTAACTGTAGGTTTTCTTCTGCTCCTGGAATTTCAGGCTATAGATTCTTTTAATTTATTTTATTTCTTTGAATGAAATCGAATTCTGTGTTGGTTTTTGCTAGTGTGCCTCAATTGATGGTGTTGGGGTTACTGCAGACTTACATGAGTGCAACTGAACAGATTTTGGCTCCTGGCAGGTAGAAAACTTTCCTCCCTTTTTCTTGTCTCTGTGTCTGTGTGTGCCTCTGTATCTCCTTCAGAAATGCAACTGTTAGAATTTGTAAATCCTACCAGTGAAAAAATGACATGCAGGGAAAAGCAAGTATGTTTACCCATCACTGAGCTAGACAAACATCTTCATTTCAGTGATTCGGGAAACAAATCAAATAAAGAAAGAAACCCTCTGATGAACTCCTCCCTTGCTTCCCTTCATCCAGCTCATCTGATGCTGAAGTGAAATACATTTCTACAAGTACAGTCAAGCCATAAATTGAACAATGAATATCTTGTCCAGTAAAGCTCATATCCCAGCTGGGGTTTTCAGCAGCAGCTTGAGCAACATTTCTGAGGGGAAGACCTTTATGAAGGAGATTAAGGAGTGCCCGCGTTCAGCAGGCACTGCTCTTTTCCCATATGACTGGAGGAGTAATGGCTGTCTGCGAGATCCTGGCTGCTCTCCTGCACGCAAGAAAAAGGGGCAGTCAGATTCACAGTATTTATGCTTGGGAACATTTGGGAGTAAGTGGGGCTGTAGGTTCACCTCCCTCTCTAGCGACTGGTCTGGGTCAACCGAAACGTACTGGGACAAGTTTTTGAAGGTGTTTTGTGCCTTGTTCTCTTAGCGCTTGTATCTTTAAAAATCTAGTCCTTTCTGCTGGCAAGTACATGTGTGCTGCTTGCAGCCCCTGTAAGGGTCAGCACAAGAGGGATTTTGCGCTAATTTCTGGTCCAGGCTGTAAATTTATCCTCTTACGCAGTCCCTATTAGTGCTAGGGGTACAGAGGTACCCCTGCAGATCTGCTTTTGAAAGCCCTCTCCTCATGATGCGATTTATACATGCACTGATGTGAGTCTCTTGAATCTGCTGTGCAATGGAAATGACATAGCAGGCGATTCTAATATGCTGCTCAAGCTGCCATCTTACTCATTTTCTTACTTGTTCGTCCCTCTTTGTTGCTAAATAACTGGCATCTGCATCCATATTGGTGGTCCTGAGAGGGCCCCAGGAAAAGAGATAAATCCTGCTGAATGTTGCATACTAAAAAGAGCCCACACATTGCTGCCCACATTTTTTTGTAAACCGCTTGGATTCTTGCCAGTGGCTTGGAAGGAGGCTGGATTTGGACTATTGCATTTTCTTTCTCAGTCAAGAGAATGTGTCTGAAATTTATTAAGGGTTTTTAGTGATGATGAAAATTAGGCAGGGAGGGGCGCACGGTAGCAGGTTCAGTGCTAGTTTGAGGCTGTGATGGTTTAAACATATCTTTCTTTTTCAGGTAGTTGTCGTACTCTGTTTGTTTGGTAGTTGCAAATCCATAACAGCAAACATCTTGGAAATGTAGTGGATTAAGGTTTTGCATGTTATGTGTAGTGTGTTGATGATACAGAAGGTGGGGGCTGCTGTACCTGTACGAGGGAGGGCCTGAGCACCAAATTTTAACGTACATTGTAACTCTGCTGATGTTGAGTTTGACTTCAGTGCCTGAGAAAGAAGCTCAAGACCCAGAGGACCATTGCAGTCTTAAAAGCCTGACATTAAAGCAAGCTACAGATAGAGAAAGCTGCAACAGAACTAAGAGGCAGAGGGTCTACATCAGATTTTTCCCCTGTGCTAACATAATGACGGTTATTCATGTTAACGCTATTGCCCTGCAAATACGGATGGAGACTGGTCTTAAACTTGTTTTTTCATTCTGTGAGTGGCTTTTAGGTTTGAGGATTGGAAAAAAATAACCCATGTTTCACTGCAGCCATCCCAATATTTTAGCGAGGGGAAGGCTTACACGCACGTTTTAACTCTGTATTCTCTACACAGACATACAGAAGCATGGACGTGCAGATAATGTCGCCCACATCTTGCTCTGGCTTCAGGACCATGAGCTAATTTTATAACAATTGACGGTGACTTAAACTAATGTTGCTAGGGTGCTGTCAGTGATGCTGAATAAATAGGGAAGGACTTGAGGAGAACAGCAAACAGCAGCTGTGACGACTTTTGTTCTGAAGCTACCTCTGCATGCCAGATTTTACCCTCCAGGCACAGCAGCAGAGCACGACTCCCACCTGTTATCTCTCACCATTGAGGCTTGCTTCTTTCTGTTTAAGTTAGGTTAAATATTTCCCCTTTTCCCAGGATTCAGAGCTCATCAGCCCAGCTGTGGCGCACAGTCTTGAAACACAAAACAGCTGGAGACATAATGTGAACAAAGTTCACCTTTTCTTGTTTACATTTGAAAGCTGCTGCACTGTTTATGGGATGATGCATTTGTTTAAATGAATGTCCAGCTATTATTGATTTTTCCTCTCCTTTTTTTCCTTTTTTTTCCTGGTTGTGTCACTGGTGTCGTGCAGCAGAAATCTCTCACTTTAGCACACCTGCACACATATTGACTGTGGAAAGAATTAGGCCATGCTCTCCCTACAGTTGCTGTGGTGAAACTCAGGCATGGATTTAGCCAAGAGACCTTGTGGAGTCTCTCTCCTTCCTTTTGGCAACCCCGCAGTTCTCTGTGAGTGTGCATCTGCCAGTTGCACAGCACACCAAAGGGTCACCTGGGTATGTAGCCCCTTTTTCTTACCCTCTTTCTCCTCTCCCTTTTGCCCCATCCTCTGCTCACACTTACATCATTCTGGGGTGAAATTCTGTAAGAGGGAGCAAGAAGCAGCAATAGCAATTGAGAAATTTGACCTTCGTGCATTTGGAGAACTGGTAGCTTGGAGATTGTGAGGCCTGAAGGTAGCACTATTGCCATCTAGTTTGCCCTACTGCTTAACACAGGGTATAAGAGTCCCAGCCAATAATTTGCAGTGAGCTGAGGTTTCAGCCTTAAGAAAGGCAGCTAGCAGCGATGGAAATGCAATTTTTGAGGACCTGCTACACCTTTCAGAACTTCTTATTTATCCTGATCATTTACAATTAATACTTGGTTTGGTTTTGAATTTGTCTAGCGTCAGCTTCAAACTAACTTCAAACTTACATGTTTGCAATATTAACACTGATCCAAATTATTGCTGTGATCATTTCATTTATTTTTACTACTTGTCTAAAAAGTGAGCTGTTTGAACCCCTGAAGTTTTGTAGGTCTGGTTGAGATATGAGAGAAATTGCCCTAATGTGCAAGTACAGTGGTCAAGGCAGCAGTGTTAAACATCAGATGCTTTAGGCTTAGGAAGCCAGAAAGTACACAGTGGTGGGACTTAGCGTGCCTGCTGCTAGGTGAGGTAAAACCCCATTGTCTAGAGTCCATCCTGTATCAGTAAAGAGAAAGAAGTGCCTCTGCTGGGCAATTCAGCCCAGTATGGGGAATGTATTGCTGTTTGGAGATGTCCATTTCTCTTTAGAGCCTGCAGAGGTGGCCTCTGTCATCAGAGTTGGTTAGATGAGGCACTTTTCCATGGTTAGAGATGGGGAAGATCCTCTCTCCCCACCACCGTTGCAGAATAATCTACTTAGAAGGAAACTGTCTTCTCAACTTCTCAGAGAAAAGTTGGTTTACGCCTTAAAACCTAGAGATTTATGTTCTTTAAAATGTGTGTGGGTTTTTTAGTCCTGTCTGATATAACTATAAATGGTCTCCATAACCATATAAGTCCCCCGTTATTCTTTGATTCCAGCCAAGACCTTGGCCTCAGTGATACCTGGTCATAATGAGTTCCACTGAGTTACAGTGAAGCTAATTGTATTTGATATGGCTCCAGTACTCAATACAGGGAATAAACTTGCTAGGAATGGAATTCACCTCCATCCAAAGGACTTAAGAATAAGTGTTGGCTTGTCCTTAGCAAGCTAACTGTAAGCATGACCTGTCTCATAGTCTGTTTCTTGTAAGGATAGATCCTACTCTCCCAAATGGCAAGTAAGGCAAATGAAGGTTGACAATACTTCTGGTTAAGATACAGGCTGAAACTTCTCCAAGTGTTGAATTTAACCTACATGGAAAACTTCCCTCGAGAAACTTTTCTTCTAAAAGATCGTGCATGTGAGTGTGTTCATTTTTGCTTTGTCACTTTTGCATGTCACTTCTTGCCTGGGTTCCAGTCTAATTACAAGCAGGGGCTACCAGATGCATAATTTTGGGAGATATCACTCTTGGGAAAAATTCTGGTTTTCCTCCTTTTTTTTTTAAAGAGTCACAGAGGTTACAGACTTGTAGTGTGTGATACTAAATCACTTATTCTGATCCATCCCTCAGACCTTTAGAAGTCTGTGCTTTCCAGTAGATGTTAAAATGCAAAGTTCATTTTTCTTGGAGAAACTTGGAAGTTTCTTTAAGGAGAAAACCAGATCACTGTTATCAACCCTGATCTTTTGCAATCTAACTAACAAAAATACGTTTTTATGCCCAGGAACTATTAGCATTGTCTTCCCAAGGGTCATTTAAATTGACAGCATGCATCTGTGTCCTTGTGGGTTTCACATTTTGGAGAATCTTAGGGGATTTTTCAAGGCGGTATTTGGACTTTTTGCCATTTTCCTGCTGGCCCAGAACTTGAATACCATGAGAATAGTGGGGCTTGCATTATTTTAATCCTCAACCTCATGGAACTATATACAGAGTCAAATAAAAAGATAAACCCCAAACATTTGAAGCATAAATATGACTACCCATATATACCTTTTATTCCTTGTTATTCCTATTCTTTAGCTGTGAAAACATCGGATTCCTGTAAACATGACAAATCCACGTTCCAATGAAGCCTGTAAAAGTCGTTGAAAGGCCATCTTCTCCTTTCAGTTATAGTAATGTAAATCTGGAATAACTCAATTCGCTTAATTTGAATTGCATGAGTTGACATAGGTGTGGCTGACACTGGAGGCTGGCTAGCAGTTCCCAACACCAGGAAATAATGAGGTCACACTTGCTGCTTGGTCCAAAGACAGCTTTGTCTTCATTCCAGGTGAAGCCACACCAAAAAAAGTGATTCATAATTTATTTTTTTGCACCTGTAATTTAGTCACAATTAGCATGTGGGATATAGACATGTCAAAATACAGGTTTAATCATTGTTGCCCAATAATATATACTAGAAAAAATACATGTAAAAGAAAATCCCCTTTCCCTTTTCTTTGAGTAAAAATAATACTGTTAGATATATAAAAAGTTACACTGAAATCCTTATGAAAATTGCTGAGAGTATTTTTCCAATTCTATTTGACAATAATTTTCTGTATTAGTTCTTAAGCATTTTCATTTCAGATCTTCTCTCCCTCTCTCCTTTTTCCCCAGACAACACTGTGAACAAGTAACTTGAGACTTTTATAGGAAGAATCGTATTAATGAACTAAGCCTCACAGAAATATAATAAAACAAACCAGACTCAAAAAACTAACTCTAGCCTTCCCATACATCCTCTCCTTGTAGGCTTAAAAAAAAATCCCAAATCATCAGCAATAGTCAATCATCCTTATATTTTCAGCGTGGCTCAAAAAGGCCAAGAAACACACCGAGGAGAGGCTGGGGGCAGCAGGTTTTACGCATCGGGCTGACTTTCCAATGAGACTAAAGCCGCAAGTGACAGCACACATAGACAACTCGTGCAATATTCTAAAAGTCGGAGGTAAAACAGCCCAATACATATCCCATTTATTCATTGAAATATTACCTTTATAAAAAAGGGGAGGAAAAACACCACCACGTAAAGAAAGGACACAGAATGAGATCAGTAAGAGTTGTATAATTGGGGAAGTGTGTTGTTCTCTTTCATTTTTAAGGCCATTCATGAAATTCTTTCCTGAAATACTGACTAATCTCTCCAAATACTGTTTCTGTAAAAGGACTTGGAATCCTTAGATGAGATTTTTCTGAAATGTGGTGAACTCGTTGACAAGATTTTTTTAAATTTATTTTATTTTTTTAGTTTTTTAATAGATTTCTTTTTGCTTTGCAAAAGAACTAGAGCCTTGTCTCTTAAGTTTTTAGGAACATGAATAATTCTGCAAGCATTTATACCTTAATGCTTTCTGAACTGTGCTAATTCCTACAACTATTGATGTATAAATGCTGTTGCATCTATTCTGAAAAGTTTTTGTCTATACAATTTTTCACATATTGATGGATATAAATTGGAGATGTATGACCTTATTAGTCTATCCTTGGATTTTTCGGAGTCTATTCCTATGTGATTAATAGTCTTTTCTAAATGAAATATAATAAAGTGTAAACATTTTAATATTTAATAGTCTATTTAAGTGCTTAAATATTTAAATTATTTATTTTAATGAAGATAAAAAATACTTCAAAAAATTAATTTGAGCACTTGTGCATTCAGAAATGTTTGTAGTACCAGATTTTCACAGACTTTTTAAAATTAGCACAGTGATTCATGAAGCACTAAGCTGGGCTGAGCATCCCCCTGTTTACTTTGGGTGAACTGAGTGACAAAAATAGAGTGTTTAATAGCATTTTCCTATACCGAGCAGTTTTCATTATCCCACAATATATTTATGGTATGGCAATATAAGCTGAAGTAGATTGTATTGGCACTACTAATGTTAGTAAAATACTCCATTTGTAATACTGCTAGCACTGCAGCCCTTCATTGTATTGCCGGTGGGATTTTCAGAATGTGCATCATTGACATAAGTTCTTCCCCCCCCCCCCCCCCCCCCCCCAAGTCAGTGGAAATTTTAAATACTGAATTAAGAGCAGAGTTTAACTAGTTTAACTAGTGAGAACTTTTGAAAGTTGAATCCAGGGGAATGATTTTTACCTTCTTTTTTAAGAAAAAAATATTGTGCTGTCTAATTACGTTCAGTGAATATTCTTAAAGATGTGCAGTTACACAGTTACATAGCCATTTTACACTGTCTTAAAGTATTTCTAAAGCTAGGTGCCAAAATTATATCAAATGTGGTACCTTTGCCAATATGGCAAAGTTAATTTAGCCTTTCTAGCATGTCTGCTCTGTGATCCTCTCTTAGAGTCGTAATATTTCTTCCATACTTGCTGGATTCAGGGTACAACATAGACTCTCTGGAAATAAATCAGGATTATGTAGAGAAAGTGACTGTTATTTATGGGACTCTTGTTCACTGGCAAAGAAGTTGAAGTGTATGTAGCTGGTACGATGGGAACAGCGAGGAGGAGACCCTTGAGATCGCAGGAGACGTTTTCCTTTTCTCATTTCCCTGCCTGGCACCTGAAGAAGAAATTTTAAGGCAAGCCTTGCTTTGTCTCTGCAGCTTCAGACAGAAGCCGACCCACTGGAGATGCAGGCAGGAGAGAATTTAGCTGCTGAAGTCAAAGAAATATTTTCTGATTAGGTGTGAACTGATTTTATTATTTTTCCCTAAAGGCTTATAAGTTGACCAACTTTAGGTAACTTTTTATGAAGTACCAAAAGGCATTTATCTAATGCCAGAGCAGCTGCTGACAAATTTCAAGCTTTTATTTCAAAGCATGAAACAGTTAAGTGGTTGGAAGAATATTTTTAAGCATGAGAAAAGCAAAGTAATGTGGAGAGCTGTGCATTTATTTTGAGATGTCTGTAGCCCCAGTTCTCATGGATTTTTACTTGGTGTGGTGATCCAGCCAGTTCACATGATACTTCCCAGCTTCCACCTCAATATTTTTCTGAATACAAATAAAACCAAGAAACCCTCAAATCCAAACCCCAGCTCCCCGAAATCTGAATTTAAAACAAAAACCCCAATTTGAAGAAATTCCTTCCAAGTGATTGTAATTGCCTGAAAGCAGTGTTTTAAAATGGAAAATGTCAGTCAATCTGCTTTATAGGTGCTGTGTGTATTTCCTGTGCTTGCAGAAACAGCAGACGGCTATAATTCTGACTTTGGTGTGTGTTTAAGACCGCACCAAAAATGCTTATGTACAGAGTCAAACTGATTTCATGTGGGATAATTCAAAGAGATTAAGTTCCTCACTAGCAAGTCCTGTTACGGAAGGCCAACATCCCAATAGCTATGTATTTTGGGGCTTGGGTATTTATAAAATGTAGGCAATTTTGAGGCAAAGTCCGGATCTTACCAGCAGTTACTCAGCAAAATTTGTGGTGGAATTAAGCAAGCTTGCAGGACGTGCCCCTGTAATTTTCACTTGTGACTAGTTAATTTAATTTTGGTCTTCTGAGTTTTAGGAGTTTAGATGAAAACATCTTAAAGGAACTGGTTTTCAAAAGCTCACTGGAGTGACTGCCTACTGGCCTTCTGTCTTCCAGCTGAGCACTGGAATGTCAAGGCTACTAAAATCACTAAGAACACGACTTGGAGCAGTTTAGCTTTCCAGACCTGACTTTTCTTTCTCCCTGAGAATTATTTCACTGGGAACCTATTTGCACTTAAAGAAATGAAATTTGCCTAAAGAGTTAAGTAACATGTATTTTCTTTCAGGGGAAAAAACAAAATACAAACATTCAAGACGTCCTTGACCAGGGGCTGTGAAGTTGCTAATGGTGGGCCTTCCTGAAACAGTCCCTGTTACAGAAACTTAAATTCATAAACCAAACGCGTTCCCTTGATCAATAATCAGGATAATAGAATATTTTTAGGAACACTTAAAAAGTGTAACTCAATCTGACGTGATTACTCATGCTCACTTAAAAAAGCTGTCAGTCAATACCAGTTATCAGATTTTCTCCAAACAACAACAGTGGAGAAAGGGAGAGGTTTGTAAAATTGCTTATAAAACATACCTTCAATGCAGTCTAATAGTTGCTTAGAAGATATAACACAAACTTAACTATCAAATATATCTATTGGCTCAGTGCACTATCAAGGCTGTGTATCAGGAAACATGCACAATAAATGACACAGCAGTTAAGTCTTGAACATGGTGGTGTAATTTGGATATTCTTTTGATAACTCGTCAAAGCATGATGGATTTGTAAGATAGGAACTAAAAATACTTCTACGTAGATATGAATCTTGGTCATACCAGATGGAAAAGGAAAATGATGATTGAGTTATGCTGATTCTGCTAAAGAGCTCCAGTTATATATTAAGGCTGTAAAACTCTCTATGAAACATGGGAGGAATGTATTACTAGTTAATTACAACAGCAAGATATGCCATTGAAGGGATTATTACCATATTTTATGATGACCGTTTTATCATCTCCTTGTTTATACTTTCCTTTGGTAATGAACTTTTCTTCTGAACTTTGAAATGTTTAATATTTGAGCATTAAATATTGTACCCCTTGTATTTGATAGGAATAGTTCTTAATATAGGTAGTAAGAATAGAAAACCCAGATGGGAAAAATGGCATTTTCTGTAGTTATATGTTGTGTCCACGCATCAGCAGTGGTGTAGTTGGTACAGTTTAGTTTTTCTGGTGGTGATGAGGTATGGAAAGCAATAGCTTGTTTTATAGTGGAACGCAAATTCCACTCTGGCCAAAATGCCCTGTAAAGCTGTTGGATTCCCAGGCCAGTTTCAGCAGCACCTCTTCAAATGCGGATGGCTGAAAGATGAACATCTCTTGTTTTAAGTAGTTGGACAACTGTTTGATTGCTCCTTTCTATAGGAAAATAATCTCTTCATGGATGGCTATAAGTGGCATCATTTTTCCTTTGGGTTCCCATTGCTCTCTCTGTATATATTACACATCTGGACTGTAAGTGAAACTTGCTCATTCCTCTGAAACATCTGTTGCGTCCTGCTGCAGAGAAGGCCTACTTATCTGCTACTTTCACTGTGTACTGTGTAATTTTATTAAACCTTTGTCTAGTGGCCCCCATTCCACATACAATCAATTAAAAAAATCACATGGAAATAGTTAATATTTTCTGCAAAAAGGGTTACCCTGTTTCACAACTGAGTTATGTTAAAAAAAAAAAAAAGCCAAGACAAAAAAAAGGTCGATGACAAAGTCTAAGGATTTTTCCCTCTTGCTTTGGAAAATGTAAATACCTAAGGAGAAAAATGGTAGCAAGTTTCCAGTTAGAAAAAAGATTATTGCTTTCTTCAGTTTAAAAGTATCAATCTGGTTATCCTGTTTGTGCAGCCACTCATAGAAAGGCCTTCACAAAAAAAGGAGAGTAGTGTAATGGATTCTTCCGGTAAGAGGAGGAGGAAGGAAAAAGCAAAGGAAAAAAAAAAAAATGTTGCAGAATTTCAGGCTAATTTCCCACCATCTAGAAGATTCAAAAGATTCAGTGAGAGTCGCCACATGACTCTGGGCTAACAGGGCCCCGTGCCTAAAATTGCTAGTTTTTCCTTCATTCCTCAGGCACTAGATCTTCAGCTGGCCGCTTTCTCAGCCTTGTAGAAGAAAATAAAAGAAAACAAGTGATTTCTGAGAAATGGAACCGGGATTCAGTAGTCTGGAGAGTGAGTAGTAGCAGGAAGGTTCTATAACTTTTCAGAGCGAAAGAGAGAAATCTTTCTTGTTTGGGTGGCTTGTTTATTGCTTTTTGTACCACCATCATATCACACACAATGGAGGAGTCCTGATACACTCCTGATGCACTAATTATGCTCCCTCCTGTGATGGGAAGGATGAGGGACTTGGACTTCATTGCTACAAGCCTATGTGGCTTCAGATGGGTAGTTTTAAGCACCTCTTCATTCAGCATTCAGGGCACATGGAGAAGTTACCAATTTATTTTTTTTTTATAGCAGACCAAAGCTGGAGAGAGCAAGGGAGAGGCTTGCACAAAGGAAAACCAGCTGCATTTTACAAATACCCAAATTGTGCTATCAGAGCATTAAATATTTATCAGTGAGTGTCTGCCCATTGAGTACTTTAGTGTATTTAATTTTTTTTTTATTGTTATTGTCTGTCTGGACTTGGACTTATCTCCTTGGCCAAAGATAAAAGATGATTTGTGTCGTAAACGTATGGCATGTGAGGTAGTGCTTAGGTTTTTCTTGAGATTCGATTAATGAGGTAAAAAAAGGGCAGAGGTATGGAAGAAGGCTTTGCTAAGCTGCCTTTTAAATTTTGTACCATATTGAAAATGGAGCTGTGGCAGAAATAGTTTTGGTTTTGAAGGTCTGCTCCGTGTTAGCAGCACAAGAGGCAGCTGCCTAAAACAGGAAAATATTAGGAGGATGTTTGGGGCCTGTTTATTGAGGGCAAGGCAGGGAGCTGTGGGTGGGGTGTGTTTCCCAGGCTGCTAAGGGCAGCAGGGACCACGGAACCCGCGCTGATAAGGAGTGGATGATAACATACTAATGCACTTTTACTTTTCTGCGAAGTATTAAGGCTAGAGAGCTGCAGAGTGTGACACATGGTAATTTGTTGAAAATTACTATTTGCAAAATAGAGAGGACCCGTTATATTAGCAGAACTGACAAGAAAATAAACAGCTATTTTTGGTGTTGATGTTGGCTTTTTTTTTTTAAGAGAAAAAAAAGCCTTTAGAACTAGGGGAGATAGACGCAATGTTGGCTATTATTTACCAAATCATACTTATTTAAATGCACTGTCTTTGATACTTAATAAATGTTGTAGTGTGGCTTTTCGTGGCTAATAAAACTTGGTTTACATTACACCCCTTGTCTGCTATGATTTGCCTCCTAGGGCTCACTTAGAGAGCATTAAGAAGCTGCACACAAGATCAGGGTGATTTGCTGCAAAACTTAAATAATTCATTTATGCACCACTGCTCTCAGACAGTGTTTTTACAAATGCTGTAATGAGACAAGCTGTGAAATGTTTTACGTGGAGGAAATGAGGGCTGCTGCTCAAGTAGAGTCTTTCTACACAGATTTTAGCCCTTGAAGTCTTCAAGAGGACTTTCAAGGCATTATGGTGCAGACCTCCAAAGCACACTGTCCTGCTGGTAAGGCTATTCGTCCTAACTCAGCAATAATATTTTTTACTTCCATGTGCTTTCACTGGAGGACCTGAAATTGAGCACGGGATACTTAAGGAGCGCAAAGTGGAAACTATAGTTCGTTATGCTGGGGAAAAGGCTCTTTTCTGACTGTGACTATACCTTGTCTATCACGCTGATGGTTTTTCTTACTCTGCTCTCTGCAGTACACTTTGCTTTTTATTAATGGGCATGGAAGAAGTTGGAATGATCAAAGTTAAAACGTACCAGAACTAAGCTTTATTGTCAATGTTATTGGCAACTCCCCTGATGTTAGAGCTCTAAATTCTCATCCTCTGGAGTCATGTTTCTTCTGTGTAGCTATAACCTTCCATACCCTCTGCAAAGGTCTTATTGTCATGAAGAAGAGCTTGAAAGTATGTCCTGCACCTGCACTCTCAGGAAGCAGTTGTCCAGACATAAAATAGCTCTATTATTTACACTAAATGTTAGAATAATTTTTATTTTTATTAATCCAGTAATTTGGATGGAGAAGGGGGGATGGCGCTTGGGGTTGGTGGAACAAGTGTGACCTCTCCATCATTTTTGTATGTGTTTTAGGCTATAGCTGTTAACTACATGATCAGATCTTATTTGTTGTACAGGAAGAACAAATTACGGAAGAATTAAAACATAAACAGATTAGTCTTAAATTAGTAATTGGGTAAGAGTAATCTGTTTACAGTATGTGTCTGACTTTGCCAGGAAAAGTATCCAACAGTTTACATTTCCCATGCACATCTCACCACTGACTTGGAGCTTGAGATGAGATAGGGGAAAAATACTAGGTGTAACTGAGACTGCTGGATGGCTTTGGTTGGAATTTGTAACTGATTGAAATAATGTGTGATTAGAAGCAGATTTTAATTTTTAGGATTAAGACAAAAGAGTTCTATTTTTCATAACGTCTTAATGTGTAAAATTTGCTTTGGAATCTTTTGCTAGAAAATATTTTGCAGTTGCTTGTATTTTTGCATGGCCGTTATAAACCTTGAAGTGTGCAAAGGCGATTACCATTTTTACAGAATGAAAGCTGGAGAAAAAGGAGAGAAGGGGATTCGGTAAACCAAATGTTTGGGCTGCTGCTAGGTAGAGATCCCTTTGAATTTGCTAGCATTTCTGTGAGCGTTTTCCCCCTCTTCTCAACCAGTTTGGAATCTGAGGAAATTACCATCTGTGCATAGATATGCAGGAAATGAGCTAAATTTGTAGTGTAAACATTTTCAAATGAATATTTGCACAGTACAGTCTCTCAGCAATGCATTATCCTCTTTTATTTGATAATCAACACATATCCCTTATGAGTTGCGTTGAAAGGGAAGAGAATGACTCTCACTAAACTCTAATTATCCTCTCCTTCCTCCTGGGAAGAGCTCTCTTTAAGCTCCCTTTTGTGAGCTGCTCTGTGTTTCACAGTCATTCCACCTCTTGATCACTCTTTCTCCTTGTTTTGTCTCAAAGTGGACTCTCAGATGTAAGGGCATAGCGCAAGCCCAGACAGCTCCGTATAGGGACATCTGTTGAATTTCTATAAGGTAGGGTTGCCAGGCCAGCCCAAAGCCTTGGAGACATTCAAAGCAATTAACTTTCAACTGAGGTTTTATGCAGGACACAAACTTGTGATAATACATAAATATTTCTTGGCTTAGGACTGGGAGAACAACATATTTCCATTAGCCCCAAAGTACTTTTGACTTGATTCAATCTGTAGCAACATGAGTCAGCTGTTTCAGCTAAGCAGTGTTTCTAATTCAGCCTTTTTCTAATAAGCACGTACGCATAACGTGAGCTTCCTACACCGATTAATCCGTGTTTCCTCCATATGGTTTGTAGATTTTTATTTTCTTTTAATTCAGTGCAAGCTGCTGAATAGTAAAATGCAGTCAAGATCTTGTTCTAGCAAAAATGGGACCCCAGCTGAAGTTGCCAGGGAATTGCCAAGATTAGCATGTCCTGGTTGTTTTGAGAAAGGAATTTTTCAGCCAGTCTCTCCGACTATTAGGGCTTGAAAATGGGTGAAGCCCTTCAGTAGTCCCATATAGGAGGCCCTGCGTTTTTCTGGGTAACAGAGTTTGTAGAAGAAGAAAGCTGGACCAAACCTTCCTGAAGCTGGTTCAGAAAGACAAAAGAAATAGGCCCTTGGAGTTGTCCTTTGAATATTCAGCTGAGATGCTACACCTCATTGAGAGGGAGAAGGGGCAGGGATGTCAGAAGACAGGAGAGGAAGCTGCTAGGGAAGGTCTGTGTTTGGAATAGTATAGGACTTAAGAGGTTTGGAAGTAGATATTTTGTATTTGGGAAGGGTAGGAATTTACAGTGTGTGCATGGAACAGAATGACTCGATTTGCTAACTTTAATGTTCAGTGAGGAGCGTTAGAGTGATGCCAGCAAAGTCTTGCTATTGCTACCGCTAGGCTATCAGAATAAAGCTGTAGACCTATTCATGTGCATCCACGTACACGGAGAACACAAAGACAAACAAGGGTGCACACATGCATGGTAAAGAACTGCAAAATCTAGCTTTTTTTTCCCTCCTCACTAGCAACATTGATTAACACCTCCTCCCTCCCAAAAAACCCAGACCAAAATAACCCTACAACCTTTTTCTTTTAGTACCAATGAAATCTAATGGCACAGTTTTTCCGCCTTCAAACAGGGAGAATGTTAATTCCCTGAATGCACTTTATACAAATTAAAGTCCTTTCCCCCTTCCAAACATAATTTTAACAAAGGAATCAATCTCTTTCCTAGCAAACCGAGGTGAACAAATATATATATAAAATAATTAAATTGCTTTTTTCTTATTATAAGAGTTTGTTTGGTTTGTAAAACCAAGCTGGAATATTTATGCCCTTCCTCTTAGGGAAGGTCAGCAGATATATACTCAATTACCTATTTGTGTGCGTTAAATCAAACGACTCTATATTCAATATTTTGTTTTTTAATTTTGCCTGAGCAGGAAGCTGGAAATCCAAATTAATGACTCTTCCCCAGTGACATAAATTCTGCGAGGTGTTTGTAGCTTGCTTGCCTTGTTAAAGTGCTCTGACGTGATTGATAACCGTTGCCCTCTCCGACAGCGAAGCCTGCACAGCAGTGGCGAGTAGACCAGCAAGCATGCAGAGAACTTGCACTAGGATCAAAATCCAAGATGTTTCCATTAATTCTACTTCCAGGTTGTGAGGAATGGTTTCTAAATAGGCTGGTACCCTTCTTGTCTTCTCACTAACAGCTGCTGTTAGACATGATAATATACCAAAGTCACTGTAACTGAGCAAGGAAAAGTAAAGCTTGTTTCTGGGGGGTACCTGGGGGAAGTCAAGTCCCCTCTGCTGAGGGAAGAATTGCTGTGCTGGGACCGTCTTGTGCGTGCCCTCTACTGGTTGTATAGTATGGGTAGTTTAACGTGTCAGGGGTCCCCACATGAGCGATCTACCAGATGTCCCACTGTTTCCCTCTTTCTGTGTTTACCTGTGCACTGACTGGTTGGACCCTGAACCTGCAAGGGCAGATTTCTTCCAGAGAACAACAAAGTTGCTGTAACAAAATCCAGGCAATAAACGTTTCAAACTACTTTGCACCATCTTTTTAGTGTTCAGTTCGTTATTCTCAAGCAGCATTTGACCCTGCACTGCAGAAAATGTCTCACGCTAAGACAACCTTTACTCTAAGGGACTGGGAATCTGACAGACCAGTGCAGGCAAGATGAGGTGCGAGCACCTCGGAAAGGCTTCCGTTAATTTTTGGGCTTTGTTTATCTCATACTCTTTTTCCCTTTGTATGATACTGGGATGGAGAATGGATTTGTCTTCTATGGGCTAACTTTTGTGAAGCTTATGGAGTAGCTAAGGGATAGCTTGCCAACTCGCTTTATTAGGATCTTTCCTGTAATACAGTAATTCAGTCCCTCCCAATTTGTTCAAAATACAGGAGCTTAACTTGAGCTATAGGTGTTGTCTGCAGTAAGTCCTTAGGAAAGTATAACTGAAAACAGGACAGATCATATGTATCTAGCCCTCTATGACTGCTCTTCTGCGATTAAAAATTGGATAAAAGTTGTATTGATCTAGCAATCTATGCAAAAATTGGAAAAATTGTTTAAAGTGTTTGGTCTTGAAATGATGAATATGCAAAGTTTCAAGAATTAGCTATTGCCAGAGCTTTGAAACATGAGTCCAAATCAAGGTTAAAATTGACAAGTGATCCTTACAAAGGGCTGAAGTAAATGAGTAGCACCAGTCACCTGTGGATGTTGATGTGGTCAGAATCCCCGCGGAGGTACCTGTATTACAGCATGGACACCTCTCTCTAATCAATCTGTTGTTACTGCTAGTTTTTATTTTCTCTTTAGGCAGAAGCAAAACGTAAATGTAAGTAAAAGAGCCGTGCACATTGCTCTTTCCATAACCCTTGTGCTATGAACCATTTTTCCCCCATAGGCTATTAGCGTCTTTGAATAAGTATCTAGTTCCTTTCAATAAACACTGTGCATCTGAAGTTAAAGTGGCTACTAGTAACTAAAGTGACAGCTACTCAACTGCTAGCAACAAAAAGAAGCTTGTTAAACCTGAAGATGTCACATCATTTTCGTGGCTGCATTTCTGAGCTCTAGGAGACTCGAGTGCCATATTTTCTAGGCAGAAACAGGTAGTCATCTAGGGTGTTTATTCATTGAAGGTCAGGCTTTTGTATTACGAAACTTCTAGCAGATGTGATAAGCAGTAAATTGCAGATCTATCACCTTTTCTTTTCTATCTTTTTTCTTTTTTTTTTTTTCTTTTTTTTTCCCCCCAGTGAGCGTGTGTGTGAAATCAGCAGAATACTGCCTGCATTTGATTTATGGCCCACTTTTGACCAACTCTTATCAGGTTCCCACAAGCCCTTTTCTGATGCAGCTCATGTCTGAATGACAATAGACAACCAGTGCCATTATGCTCCAAAATCCCTCTCTGCATTCTAGACACCTAAGATTACATCTGGGCTATTGATTTATTACTCCCCCCCCCTTTTTTTTCCCCCACAGGGACCAGTTTGTTCAGCCCGAACAAGATAGACTATTATTAAACTGAGCAAACTACTCCATGTGAACTTGGTAAAGAAATAATCATTTGCAACCACCTTTCTAACCACCCAGGTTCATAAAGAAATGTAGGTGTTGAAATACTAAGACTGTTTATATATGGGTCCCACCATTCGTGTTTGTTCAGATTATATATAATTTATATACATGAAATGAGACCCAACAGGCATTCTGTTGTGTTGGACATTATAGGCATATTGCCTAAAGCACCGCAGTATTACCACCCAATGTACAAAACCCAAATTATTACAAATCTGCGTTATAGAAATACCTACTGTAACGCCAACTGTATCTGTGGCAAGGAGGTTTTATGACACCTTTTAGAGCCTCAGCAAAATTTATATGTTCTACCAGTAGGTTTTTTTTTTCTTTTCCTTTTTTGGGGAGGGAGAGGAAGCTATAAATTTTACAGTACGTCGGATTTTTATATCTCCTAAAAATGTACTGTGCAGGATTCACATTTAATATCCCTCAGCTATAGTCATCTGTGTATTTAAGTCACTAAGTGAAAAGGTACAGACAGGGCTTCTAGTTAAAATGGTTACTTTTTTTCTCTCTCCCTCACTCTCTCTCCCCACCCCCACCCCCCCCTTTTCCTTCCCACAAGCACGTACCTCACCCTTGCGTCGTCTTTTGGTTAAAATAACATTACAAAAGCTGATTCACTGATTCAGGGTTCGCACGTGAACACGTCTGGCCTGCTTTCAGGAAACTCTGAGCACCATCACGCCAGACCAACAAGGTCTGCAGGTGCTCTGAGAAAAACCCAGGGCATTGCATGGACCAAACACCACAAACGGAGGCTTTCAGAGCTGTGCTGCTCCTGTCGTTGGCCGTGGGGACAGATCTGCTTAACTCTCTTGACTAAACCTCCCATGGTTTATGTTCTACCTCAAAGGATTTATTTTATTCTGCCTACTATTCAATACATTGTGTACAAGTGTCTGTCGTTGCTTGAGTCCTGTTAGGCTGTGCCCTGTTAAACTGTTTTTTTCAGAGATGCATGTGGGCAGAAAGTATCACACACAGGCTGTAATTTAAGTATTTCCTTTTACTGCCTTAGCGTACTGCTGAATTTTTTTTTTTTTTTTAGGCATTTCTTTGCTCTCTTGTGGAGCAAAACTGTCTATCAGCAAAGAACCAGATAATGCCAGCACCAAGTGGGGAAAAATTAACTTTTATCATTCGTTACTACATGTCTATTTTCTATGTCATCATTTTCTCATAGGTAAGAATAAAGTAGTCCTCATAGAAAAATCATTTTTCAGTTGAAATTTTATAATTATTCTGTGATTTCTTCTGTGGGCTTCTTTTTCTCCTCTGCCCATTCAGGGCTCAGTCCTGCCAGAGCCTGTGTCTGTTCCAATAAAACAGCTATGGACGTGCTCAACAGCATTTGGAAGCTCGGACATCCATAAATGCTTTTGAACTATTGTACTATTTTTGTTTAAAGAGGGCTCGTCGACAGGGTGTCTGAGTGATGCCTACCACTGAGGCCTTTTAGAAAGCGAAGAGGATTTTTCCTGTGAAAATCCTGCCTTTTCAATTAGAATCTAGTTGAGCATCTACATATTGGGATGAGAAAAGGAACTGTGTAATGCTGAGTATGATTAACCAAGACTCTGTTCAGGAGGGAAGAAATAAGTTACACAGAAATAAATAAATCAGAGTTTCTCAGACCCACGGATTGCATTGCTGTGGGTAACAGAGGGCACTCCAGCTCCGTAAGGATACTGGAGAGTTACAGTAGTTTCTGGTTAGAGTAGGGAGAATAATTAATGGCAGATGGAAAAGCATGAAATGTTTTTCCTTGGACCGGAGCAAGTAAGAAGGGATGTGAAGGCAGCACAAAACAAGAAGTGGAGAGTCAAGCGAACTGAAATATGGCAGGCTGAAAAACCCAAAAGGGAACACTTTTTCCCGTAATGTGTAACTCAGCTGGGAAATTCTGTGCTTCTGTTCAACTGAGAACAAATCAAATTTTAGAGAGAGATAACCAAATTTATAGCAGTAGTCCATGCTACAGCAGGAAGAGCAACTGCAAGGTCATTAGAAATGTACTGCATCGAGCCTTCAGTCGCTGGGTATTTGGGGGTTGAGAGGGACAAATAGCCAATAACTATAGGTAGCAGAGTTGCACTTCGAAGCCTGGTTCTGGCCACAAGAGACTAGCTTGCACAGACTGTTGCCCTTATCGAGTATTGCAGTTTCTTTACTTACATCATTAACTTCAACGTTTTGTAAAAGTTTGGGATAACCGGGGTGTTGGATGTCGTGTGCAGAATGTCTTTCCCAGTCTCACTACATCATGGTTCACTGTTCTACAGAGGAAACAGAAATCACAGCAATGCAAACAAGCCAAAAAATATTTAAGTCTTGACTAAGCTGACAGTCACTTTTGTGACAGTTACTTGCTGTTTGGAGTAATCTCTTCAGAGTCTTTCCAGCCTGTGTTACAACTGTTGTTTCATTTGCATCTCCATGTTGCCAGACAAAGCAGTGGCAGAAACTTGCTCTGGGTAAGCCAGATCTAGAGTTTTTCTGGTTTCATGGAGGACCTTTTCCTCTGCCATGGAAACTCCCCCCTTCCCTTATTGCAGTTGACTTGAAATTGTGATTTATTTGTCTAAAGGCATTTCCTGGTTTCACTTTGTTTTGGAGCAGAAACCTACGTTCTTCCTTTTAGCTCTTGGTGTCTTCTACCCTGGAATACAGACACCGGCCTGCACAAGCATTGGCTTGCATAATGCAGCTTCAGATAAAGGTCATAAATGGTCTTATTTGGAAATTAATTCAAATAAGAAAGAGAACGAGCCAAAACCAAGCCTCTACTGGGCATGTTAATAATGTCATTTGTTTACAGAGTGTAAGATCACTGCTAGAGGACATCCTGAATCATTGGCTGTTGCCCTTAGTGTTTGCCCTTGGGTGTCCCTGTTCTGGGGGAAGCGAGTCCAAAGGTCAGAGAGACTCTGCTGGACCAACACTGCCTGAAGATAGCTATTCGTCTTCTGGAAACCCAGGCTGATATTTTGAAAGATCGGTGTTAGGGTTTTGATGCCTAAAAAAATAGATGGGATTCACTTCATTCCATGGACTAGTTCCAGTACAGTCATTGGCACTGCAACCAGGAGGAATTAGTGCTGCAGTCCTTGAACACTAACCAGGAAAAAGGAGACGGTTGTAATGTCAGAAGAGTACAGCAGCAGATCAGAACTGGCGTTTGGGGGCTGCAACTGCGGTGTGTGTGACAGGAAAGCCTCATGGCATGTGTTTCTGTTGTGCTTATTTCTTACACATGTAAAATCTGGGTGGGGTTTGGGGTTTTTTTGAGCAGTCTTCAATCCAGTATTTGCAGAAATATTCTCCACAGAAAACGTATTTGTTGTAATGTTCCTCACAAACACACACAAAAGGGTGCAAGAAGGCACAGTCAAAATATGCTCTTGAAGAAAGAGTGTTTGCCATACATAGCTCCATGCAGAACGTATGCTGGGTTTCAGCAGGTAGCAGGTAAAAGAGCAAACAAATAGGGAGCCATATTGTCAGCCATGCTGAAAAGTGCTCTGGTGCCCTTTCCTAAGCATTTTCTCGTCAACAACAACAAAATCAGATGTTTCTATCAGAAACACGAATAGCGCAAACACATGGCTCTTGGCTCTTTCCTTCAGTAACTAGCAGCAGCAATTAATTAGCTCTTGGAACATGTTGCATCTATAGAGAGAATTCTAAATCCTCACTTTTTTTTTTTTTTAAGATTTAACAGTATTTCTGGACAGTTCAGCGCATTGTTGATGCTGCGTTTAATGTGTGGAAGGAGCTGGCATTCTGGCTTTGGCAGCAGGTACACAAAGGGTGTCTTCCCACAAGTTTAGTTGCACTTTTGGCTTAAGAGAGCACATTTCACTTATTACAGTGAATAAAGAGCAGGGGATATTCAAACACTCTGCGAAGGTCTCCTGGGTGTAGCTACGGACAGTAGGTAGTATTTATGCTCCATTTTGTATGCTTGTCAACAGCTCTTTGTGTCAGACTATTTTTTTTTTTAATGCAGGCTGTCCTCAGGAAAGTAATGAAAAGGAGCGAACGTTGTCTCAGCTGCCATAAAGTGTTACGTTCTCTTTAGTGTAAATCATCATCCTGAAGTTCATTAACCTTAATACAGTTTAGTCTTTATGTGTCATCAGTTGAGCCCAAGCCTTCCAGATGAGTCATTTGCTATATACTGGATTTGTGGGGGCAAGCTAATTTTTGCATATAATGAACATTATGCATAGGCCTCTCTCCTTCTGCGCTCTGCTCATTGAATTGAAATTGCATTTGTTGAACAGAGAAGGTGTTAAGAGAAAAGCAGGGTTGTGACAGCCTAAAAGAAGAGGAGAAACCGACTCCAGAGGAAAAGTCCGCTGTGGCATGATAGCAAGGGTCCCAGTGGAGTGGTGTAACAGCCCTGATTCTCTTTTTATTTCTGCACCAGTGTGTACATCAGGAATCGCCCTGTTGCGGCAAAGGGAAGCATGTAGTTGAGGAACATCCCCAAAGCTAGCATGCACCCAATCTGGGCTGTCCCCAAAGCAATGCAGATGTATGGGCTCGGGCCCAAAAGTAGAGTGTTGGTGGACATTGAGCAGGTGGGGGATCTCCAAGGGATAACAGCAGAGCTCAGCCGGTGTCCTCAGCAGCCGCCTTAGCACACCAGCTGCTTTGCCCATGTCCCGCGCTGCCCGAGGGTCGCAGCAGGGCTTGCTTTTAAGGGGGGATGTAAAGCAGGATAACATAGCCACTGACCTTGTGGATTTTTACAGGGAACTCATCCAGTGCCTAGGGGCTGGCATGACACAGAAGGTGCTCGTTGGAAGGTTTGACAAATGGGTGGTGGAGACTGGCACTGTGTGTGGAGTGGAGGCAGGGGTCGATGTAGTGTGTACGAGATGAAAGATGAGGACAGGGCTAGGTCAGGAAGAACATTGTGTCTTGAGCAGTTGTCTTTTCCACTGTCCAAATTCCACATAATCAGTTTTTCCATCTCCTCCAGCAAATCAAAGGCATTTGTAATTCACGCTTTTAAACACCGCTGTCTATTTCTGCTACTTTGTGGATTAAAAAAAAACCCTGAACATGCACACACAGAGATATAATAGAAGAAAATAAAAATCCCTCCATAGCTTCAGGTCATCACTCTTTTGGCTGCGTGAAGCTCACCTATTGACAGAAATCATCTACCTCCAGCTGATCTTAGTTCTCAGCCAAGGTCTGAAAGTCTGTCACCTCCTGTCATGATCTGTCATACAAACATCACAAGCAGTGTTAACCTAGCGGTTAGAAAGATTTGTTGCAAGTCTGTTGGATCCTTTTTTTTTTTTTTTTTAAGCCACTTAATACAATGGGGGTGAATTGTCTTATAGGTTAAGGGCAGAGGCTGGGTCTTAATTTATCCCAGTAATCTGCCCAGAGTGCGCGCAGGAATCCTGCAGACTGCATGAAAAGTGCTTGAGTCAGACCCTTCTCTGCTCAAGACTCAATAAGGGCATGAGTTGATCTAAACACATATATCTTCTTCTGTGCCGGGGGGATAAGGGGAGGAGGGAAGAAAAAAAAAAAAAAAAATCAATGCTGTCTCTGGCTGAATTTCTAGTTGTGTTTCACAAGGCTGTTGCTTGGCTCATCTCCTTACTTCCAGACATTGCAGAATAGCCCTGCTGCATTCCTTCTGCATTGGACCGCCTGGATTTTTCTCAGAGAAAACAGGCTTGACCTTTTCCTTCAGCTTCTGCTTCTTCTCTATCTTGTTCTTGGTTTGGTTTATTTTTTCCTTCCCTTTACCCCCTGTCCTTCATGCCTTCTCCAGGCTGTCACAACCTATGCCTCTTGATGCCCTGTTCTGGCTGCTCCAGTGCTTTCCTCTCCAGGGCTCTGAGTGGGCAATGCAGATGAATTATTTTCCAAAGCGTGAGAGCTGCAGTATCCTGTTCTTGGCCCCAGAAAAATAATAGTTTGTACAGATTTTGCTGATTTGTATGGGGTCTTTAAAAGAAGAAAGAGGAAGATTGCCTGCTAGAAATCAGCTTCATTTGCATGAGCAAAGAGTTGTTATTTGTATGTGTAAGATTTTTTTAAAGGCTTCTTGGCAGAATTGAGAGAGGTGACCCGTGGGTTGTTAAATAATTTTTAAGATCCTTGTACTATATTACAGCTTCAATTCAGAAGATATTTATATCATTACAATTGGCGTTGAACTTAAACATCTTTGCATAACATAGTTTAAACTAGGAAACTTTTAAACATAGTATAAAACCCAAACATAATTTTTTCCCCTTTTAAACAAATTCTTACTGTTTTTCCTGTGTTTTCTGAAAACTTCTTTTTGCTGTCACAAACCAGTTCCAACTAAAGCACTAAAAATTCTTTGAAATGTAGTGTAATGATGATAAGAAATCACCATGCTCAAGGTCAGGAGAGAGTGAAGAGAGGGGTTATAGTTTTGAAACCCCCAAATAATTTGCCTAAAGTAAAGCTCCTAATCTTTGCACAACATCATCTATCACATGAAAGAATCAATCAGTCAGCTGTATTGATGCCCCTCCATTAACTAGTTTGTCTTCAGTGCCTGACTAGGTGAAGGGCCCATGAGGACACAGGTCCTATCCTCAGCTACATCACTGCGAACAAGACTGGGGCCAAAGTAATGTTTGAAAGGTTTTCTTTTATTTGTAGAACAAATGTTTTCACCCAACTGTAGCGCAGTCAAACAGTGTGAAGGAAACATTACAATACCCCTGTCTATTTATCTGTGTTTTTATAAGGTCACCCATCACCATGGTATCTTAAGTGTCTTTCTTCTTTCCTTTAAGGGTCCTGGTCAGGAGTTGAAAATAAGGAAAAGAGAGGAAGAAAACCACAAAGAAAGAGGCATATGAAAAGTAAAAAATATGGAGCTGGAGGTGAACCTAAACATTCAGAGGTAATTTGCCTTGAGGAGCGAGGACCCTTGAGACCTATGTGTAGACTTTGGAAAAAAGAATCTGTGAACAATAGTAAAGGCTATGAACGTGCTATCCTCTGACAGGTATGTAAACCTTAAGATTAAAATAACAGCTTCAAAAATCATTCTGTCAGAGTGAGTTTGCTTTAGCTAGTCAGGGTTTCAGGGGAAGTATCACAAAGAAAAAATGTATCAAGTGGAGATAGCAAAGGAAAATTCTGTGTGAAATTTCTAACAGGTTGGTTCTTGAAGCATATTCTTTATAGCTTGACGAAGTTATCATGACATTAAAATAGCATCATATAAAATCACATAATTAAGGATTAGAACCAGTGGGTTTTTAAAATATTTTTTTCTGCATATGTTGAATCGTCTCAAAGCAAAATTTCATACTTGAAGGCAGTTGAAGAAAGAGTCAGGAAGGGTACAAAATTGAAGTTTCATTTTGTTTGTGCCAATTATTCTTTTGATTTGAAAATATTTTCACCAAAAATTCTGGCAATCCCAATACTCCTTTACTTCACAAAGTAATTGGGAAGGGTTCCTTAATAGGCTTTTAAAGTTTTGTCTTAATTTAGCAATATATTTTCACTCTATCCTGTTTTGGTTTGGGGGTTTTTTTTGTACTTGACTTACATTCATAGCGATACCAAGGAGAGGATGGCAGGTATTTCCATCACATGTCTGTTACCCAGTCTCCCTCGGTGCATGCTGCCCTGAAAATTGTGTTGTGAGAAACAACTTTTTGCTTTAGTGGTGTCAATCTGCAATCATGACATTGCTTATGGAGAAGAGGTGGGAGGGTGGGGGCAGCCAAGTGTCCTCACCTCTGTCCCTGAGGTGGGAGCCCTACCTGCTTCGAGTGTGCAAACTTTAGAGATAAGAGATGTCTGAAGAGGATGGTGATAATAGGGAGTTAAGTGTGTCTCACTCTGGTTTATTTTCCCAGTTTGATTAAATATGAATGCCTCTGAATATCAACTATTTGTATGCTAATCAAATCCCTTCAACAAACACAAGCCATTAACCAAACTCCTTTTTGCATACTGTAAAGAAGAGAATTCTTGACCATAGAAAGCAGGCATGATGTACATAAAAGGAGTGAAATTATTCAGTATGTGCTCATTGATAGTTCTTTAAACAGCAGTTTCCTTCTCCCAGAAATCTTCCTTGAGGTTTGCAGATGACCACATGTAATGATGTGGTTTCTTGTCACTAGTAATAGCTTTGTGAGGCGGCAATATGTGGTGCAAGATCTTATTAGTAAGTGGCATTTAGCTGACCTACTTACCCCAAAAGCTAATTGCTAGCTTGTATGTATTGCTACACCTTCCAGGAACACTGTAGACTTCAAGAAGGGTTTAGCAAAATTTTTAGCTGCTGGCAGGCCACGTTCAGGTCAGGTATAAGGCCCACTGCAGTCAATGGCTGGCTTACGCTGTGAAGCAAAGTAGACTGAAAGGTCAAATTCTCAAAATCACCTCATGAACTTTGGCATTTACTTTGACAAATCCCACGGCTCCATATGTGGCCACCAGTTCAACAAGCTACTTAGATCTATGACCAGCTTAGAAAGATGTGAGTCATTGAGCTGACTTCAACATGGTGACTCACATTCTTCACCAGCGTCCCGTAAGCTGCCCCTCTCGGCTGGCCCTTTCACTCCAACAGACTGTTGAGAAGGCCTGTCTGCGGTTTCAGGTGTTTATTAAAGGCAAATGGGTTATGATGATGGATTGTGTTTTGGCTGCCTGCTTGGAAAGTTTGACCCCAAATAATGACCCCAAATATTGGGATCTCTGTGTGGTTCTCTCCTATTTTATTCCACCAAGAATGTCCTATGTAAAGGCATTAATTCAAGAGGAAGAACCTTTCCAGAAATAACCCCCCTCCAGACTCTCAAATAGGAGTAATAAAATTATGTCTTTGTTTTAATTGTTTTGTCCTTATTTCAGTTTGTATGTACCCCTTCTATGCAATGCACTTCATCACAAGTTATACTATTGGGCTATAAGATCCAAAGAAGTGTTCACAATTGTTCCTTAGACCCGTTATTTGTAGAACATGTATCAGAGAATCATAAAAATCAGAGACGGAAAAGTTCTTCTGCATTAGATCATCTCATCCCTGCCCTTGCCGACTCAGATTCTTTCCCCTGTACAGTATATTCTCTAGCGCTTTGTCCAGTCTAGCTTTAAGTAGATTAAATATGGTACTTTCTCACTGCCCTGTCAGAAGCTGTTGGAGAGGCTCAGAAGTAATTGACGTTGGCACCCTTTGAAGGTGCGTTGTGGACCTTACCACACTTGTCATTTGTATCCAAACATGGTGCTTTCCTCCAGCTGTCATGAGTATTGTGTGGCCATAATTCTTTCAGACCCAACATACAGCCTGCGCTGAACACTTGCAACTAAGATGGAACAAAAGAAATGAAAATGTGGTTTTGGTTTCTTTTTGGCAGACAGTGTACATAGGGTTAATTCTTTTGAGCAGCCCGGAGGTGAAACAGTAAGGTGAAGGCCTCCAGAATATTTTGTTGATGAAAACTAGTGGTATTGAGATACGATGTGCTTGTCTGCACATGAAGCTTTTTCCTAGATAGAGAGGTATATTTTATAGGGTTCAATTAATAGCTACATGCGAAATACCAACTGTCTGCTCTCGTGTCACGGGAAGCAGATTTAACCAAACGGTGAGTGGTTTTGAAGAACACTACTGATGATATACACATTTAAGCGAAATAGTAATAATGTTTGGAGTTTCCTTTTTCTCTCAGGGAACCCACCAAGTGTTTTGCTCAGTTCCTGCTCAAACTGCAGCTGCTTTGGGGTTGGGACATGCCTGCCACTCTGTGGCGTGACAAAACGTAGGACAGTCGTGACGGGAAGTCAGTAGTAAGCTGCTGGGCCCCTTGTATTCAGACTCTAGTTCTTCAGCTGTTCTGCTTCTCCCAAAAGATGTTGATGCACCATCATGAACAGAAAACAAAGGGTGTTCGCTAATCTCTTGGTTTAAATGGTTTCTGTCTCTTCTCGTCATCATGAGAACCCCGACTTGTAATTCTAATAGCCATAGACCTATAAAGCCATGAATCTCTAAGTACAATTCTCCATCCAGGTCACAGTCATTACTCATTTCTGTAGCTTTACAGGTAGGGGAATACTGTCCCTCGGTGCAGCCTCTTTACTTACTCCTTTTACTCAACTCATATTGAAGGTTCTTGACGCAGGGGTTATTCATAGCACTCTCACTGCTTGCTGTTACTGCCTCTGAGTTCACGAATCCCAAGCTGAGATCACATCATGTTGCCCAGCATTCCTTGGACGTGTAACACCACATTAAAATGTCATTTTAAGCAATTAATATTTTATTTATAAATACTTATAAATATTTATTATAAACGAGGCTTTAAACAGCAGCTCATGAGAAAACAATCTATTACATTTGTATTAAAACATGTTCAAAAGTTTAATTATAAGAGAGAGTATTCAGCTGAACTGTAAAAAAAAAAAAATGCATCGCAGTGCCCTGCTTTGGCCAGTTCATGTCAGGCTGCCACGTTCAGCTGAGAAGGTGGATTTTGTTGTGTTCCACACTAAATCCAAGAAACCAAACTCAGGTGATTTAGGGAACAGCTAAATACTCCATGTTCTTGTCTTACTTGGGCAATACTCCTGTTCGAGACTCTGGGTCAAATGCTGCTCTTGAAATCCCCTGTGTGACTCGTGTGGCTGAGGAGGAGTTTTGCTGGATTTGAAAGATGAGGTTTTGTGCTGGCTGGAAAGCCCACTGCTGAAAATGGGATTCGTCCTCCTGACTCCAGCCGTGGGCTTTATATCTAGCCCAGAAGGGACCATTGTTTTCCTGACGCAGGAAATCGGAGGTCTGACTCCGCTGGAGTCATCTTCTGTTTGGTAGGGATCCTTCTTTCCTTCCCTGTGACACACCGCTTGAAGTGGTTTTGTTCCCCTTTTCTGTAAAGTCTTTCTAGGAAAGCACAGAGGCACAGCCTTCTCAGGCTGTTTCCCCAAAACTTTACGCCCTTTAGGAGTAGGATGTATTTGGCCGAGATCCACCCCTTCATAATATGGGGCTGAAAACAGGGCAGTCTCAAATATAAGTAATAATATAAAATAATCAAAATCATCATCATGACTCTGGTAACTGTTTTATATCTTTACCTCGAACCAGAATGACCAAATGACTCTGATTAAGTATCCTACAGAAGCATTTAAATTCAGCAATTTTAATAGTTCTTAACAACTCCCATTGATGGTATTATTTTTCATTGGGAAGAAAAATGGTTATTGCTCACATTGACCTCCAGTAAATCTTGTCACCCAGCCTATACCCTAGTCTTGAAATATAATTAAAGTACTCTGTTTTGATAATAGTGACTTACAAAAGTGTAGGAACTAGTATTTACATTTTCTCTTTTTATTGCTCTTAAGTTTGGTATGAAAAGAAAGGTAATGCAACTGAATTACCTTAAATGGCCATGACTGATTTATTTCTGTCTAGGAGTGTTGTAGTTTACATACATCAATTTTTTTTTTTTTTCCTAAGATTACCTCAGTGTTTGATTGGCCTTTTATTTTTTTCACTGTGGTGATTTTAAATTCAATCCACAGCGTAAGCACCTTCAGAGGACCGAAGCAGTTGTTTTTACCCCACATGAAAAAAAGTGACTAAACAAATAAATAAAAATCAGGTTTGCAGCCATATATTTCTGAGAACTGCTGTTCATAATATTTTGTGTTGTTGTAGCAACATGTTCCTCATCTATATTTAGTTTAATAGCTGCTTTTGGAATATTGCAAGCTAGTACAGTATATTATCAAGTGGTTTGAATGACATCATAACCTATGAGTGTCATCTCTTGTGGGTTATAAAATCCTCCCAAACCCTCCGTTTGTATTAATGGCTTGTAATATAATTTTAAACCAGGTATTATAGTTTACAGTGGAAGGATAAAAATTCTGGCCTGCCTCGTACAGTGCGCTGGGGGAAGCAGAGGGCAGAGGAAAGTGGCTTTCCCACCCTACTAACGTATGGACTGCGCGAGATAGGCAGCAGGGTGCTTACTGGGCTTAGGTTTTGTTAGTGGGCCAGGAGAAATCGGTCGGTCTCTAGGGAGTATTTTAGGTGGTTCCTGCCCGCACTGAAGAACTTGATGTTGTGAAGAAGTTTGGTTTTGGGACAGAAACAACATATCGGCCGCACCTTGTCTTTTGCCATGTTGCCCTACACCTATAGAAAGGCTGGAGAAACCTGCCATACGTTCTGTGCCTTGAGTTTTCTACCCCGTGATAGAGAAGAGGCAATCAAATTACTTGCTAAAGATGCCGTGCTTTCTCAGCCGCCTTGAACCAGCTCATCCCACCTTCTTTCAGTGGCTGAAGATTTAGCTAATGAGTCATCTCGACTACTGCTGTTGTCAGTGGAGAGAGATGGGTGTCCCTGTGGGGCAAGTCATCCCACATGAGGCACCTGACTGCGTTAGACGAGGCACGTTTCTCGCTGGAGGCGTGTGCCTCTTTCCATTGACGACCGAGGTACTGCCTTAAACTGAGCCTGAGAGCCTCCCAACTAGTGTCGGTGAGTGGGATGAACCCTGCGTCTTCGTGCCAAGTCTGGATGTTTTTGCAGGGAATGTGGATAGCATCTTCAGCAATTTGATAGCAGTCCCTTGGTGGAATTCTCTCTCTTGTTTATTATAGAGGAATATATTTCTATTTCCTATAATCCTACTTTATAGAGGAAGCCTCCTTACAAGGTCATATTAGCGCTTGTCGGGGAATCTGTGGCAGGTATCTGTCTTCACTGACGTGAAAGGGAAGTGGAAATCTCAGGGAGTGTCATGAATCCAGGATTTAAGCCTATGCCTGTGTGGAAATAAGTGTACATGGGTCACTGGCCACTATTACGGCCCCATAGCACTCACTAGATTGCATGATTCCCAGAGTAATTAAACATGCCATATGTTGCCCCTGTTGCCACAAAAGGGTCTCCCTATATTTTGGAAGGGAATAGATGGCTATGAAAGGACTGCTGTGGATATTATTGACCTCTTTGCATGGCTCCGCAGCTCTACTTCTTCCCCCAAATGCTATCGACCATCAGCATAGAGTGTTGCCTGATACTAAAGTGGGACATAAGATATGTTGATAAATACAGTTCAGTCTAATAAAACTGCAGCCATCCTCCTGGCAAACAAATAAAGCATCTCAGGATAAGTAGGGAAAAGCAAGGTGTACAATGCAAAGTTACCTTATTCCATAGCATAAGAGTAAATTGTGAAAATTCCTGGTAGAATAAACTTGATGTTTATTGCATGCGCTGAGGCTCAGAAACTGCTTCTTCTGTTTGTAGTGAAAGATTTAGCATCATATACATAATTTTTATGTTATATTATTTGTCCTGGTGTAAATTTAGAAGCATGTTTGTTTTTTAAAAAATTGTTTGCACACAGATATAATTTTTTTATCCCTGAAATGTTCACCGTAAATAGTTCAGCTGCTGTAATGTTCTGCCACTAGAAATGATCAATAAAACGTTATTAAAATGTACAGTCCATGCATATCTAATTCCACTTACCCACATGTTACCTAATTACAGATTTTAATCGCTTTCCCTCCACCTCTGAAAACCTGCTTGACGATATGAGTATATTGAAAATATGTGAAGAAATTCACCTTTGCTTTCAAAGAAAAGAAAAGAAATTAAGTGTAATGCACCCAAAAGGTTAAATTTATCATGCTGGGAAGAGAACTGCATATCACAGAAGCTCTGGATATTTTTGGCATTCAACTTCTCCCACCCCCCTCCCCGTCTTTAATCACACCCAGAATGCAGTGCTTGTAAACTGTACTGATGTGTCAACTGTCCTCTATTTATTACATCTTACGCTTTAAATATCACCTCTGACAAACAAAAGAAAAGCAAATGTTCCTAAATTTCCTGAAGGGCTGAAACATCAAGCCCGGATTATTATTGTTTATGTCTCAGCTTTAGCAGCTCCAATGTCTCCATGGTCTGCTGTGCGCCGTGGTTGGCAATGATGGATGACCATTACAGCAGCTTATTGGAAATGGCTTGATTTATAACCTGTTCTCCCGCCTCAGTCTAATGGCTTCATTTCTTTCCTCCAGTGCGTGATGCCACAGCCAAGGTCATTGCGCCAATGGCCTTTTGTTGTTAGTTTGCTGATGACCACTGTGCCCGAGAGTCGGCATGCGGGGAGGACGGGAGGGGGGACACAGCCAATCTTTACATTTTATTTTTTTTTTTCCCCTCTCAGCCCCGATAACTGCAGCAGAACAGTAGATTAAATGCTGTCTTCTATTTGCTTCCTGTGCTTGCCAGACAAGGGGCTGCTTTATGATCCTCACTGGGAAAGTCTATTACTCACATCTACTTTAAATGACCAACATCAAATATATACAGCTCCCATTAAAGCTGAGATCAATAAAAATGCCATTAAGATAGTAAAAGTTGCTGATATTAGTGAAGCCCCCAAACAAAATATTTGATTTTCTTTCAGGTTGTTAGTGAGATGGAATACGAACATATAAGAGAAAGGAGAGAGGGCCATGCCCGTGGTCAATAATTTATCTCTGAGATTCATTCAGCCTCTCACCCAATATTTCCCTCCTGTCTATTGATTCCTCATCATTATTTGTCATAAGCTGTCCTAACTCAAGGAGAAAATATGCCCTCCATGTCCAAGGGGAGTCATACCTGAAGAAATAGAAAGGAATTTCATTAAAAGCAAGAAAGGACTGCCTTGGCTTTGAGAAACTCCAGCAGAAACTTACACAGACTTGTGTTATGCGTAGGGTTTTGTGGTGGGTTTTTTTTGTTTTTTTTTTTTAAAGCGGTGTTTGAAGCCCATTAGACAGTGCCATGACAGAAAACGCCTAAACTTTGAAGCAAGTTGCTTTGATTACATTTTGTTGCCAAGGAGCTGTGTTTGGCCCTGAATGAAAATGGGCCTACTAAAAAAAAAAAAGGGGGGGGGGGGGGGGGAAGACAAGACTAAAAAGCCAACTTTGTAAGTTATTTCCAGCGATGCTCTCCTGAGCCACACTGAATCTGGAGGTGGAAGTCTCCTTCAGGAGGTCGCAAGGATTTGGCACCAGCAGCCTGGCCATCAAAACAAAATACAAGCGATGGTAATATAATCATTAAGATAAACTGTAGCCCAAACGGTAAAAGCATGAGTCGCGAAATGGAATTAAATTTTTAAGTATGGTTATTTGCTAAGAGGCTGTTTAAAACAGGCAATATTTTAAGTTAATGAGACCCATATGTTTTATGGTATGTCATTCAACTGCTTTCTTTGGAAATGGCTTGGAACAATAGCTTTCATGCTTACTTTGTAAAATCCAGAAAGGATAGTGATTGGGAAGTGCATGTGTGGAAAAAATCTGCAAGGCATAATGATGCATGTCTAGGAAACATCATCTGTATGTTGGTATATTGTTACCTCAAAAAGTGAGTTTATCTCCACGTACTACAACAGAGTATGTTGTGCTTTTCTCCTCCTCTCCTCTTTTTTTGGAGGCAGAAAACTTCTTAGGAGGGCACATTAATTTAAATAGGGATAGATTTGCTAATGGAGCATTTGTAGGCTTCTCAAGTGATGTTTCTGTGCTGGCCAAAGCAGATCAAGCTTGCCTTCGATATTATTTGGGGTGGTTTTTGCCAGGATGGCTGCAACCCTGGCAGAGATAGTGGGGAGGGACTGAGCTGCCTTCCTCACCCCATGCAGTCCTTCCTCCCACACAGGGGCAGGCAAGCAGTGCAGACTTTTAGTGGCCAGGGCAGAAAGCTGTCGGGCCCTTCCCTAGGGCGCATGAAGGACCCATGAAGTAAACCCACACCTGGTGTCACTGTGGTTATTTTCTCCCCTCTCTTCTCCTTTTACATCCCATCTTTTGTAGGCATTGCTGTGATCAAGCCCACTGTATCTCTGAGGTTCTTGATAAAAGACTTTTCTTCTCCAGTTTTAAGGACTGAGTCTGTTGGAGTTAGGCCTGCCTCCTATATGCTGTTTTATTTCTTGCTGCGGCACCATATTCCCTCTGCAGAAGCTGCTTGAAAACAAAAAAATGTCTAAAATGGTTCTATTTCTTTGCATGCTTTTTTGTTAATTTGCACTATTAATCAGGATAAATCATTACTGGTTTTAAGTGTCTGTGGTCACATAAATATGTACTTGTGACTCTCATTAATTCTTATCGGCCTGAAGTACTGACAAAAATATATGAGCTGGGAATACCTGAGTCAAAACTGTAATTTAGTTGAGTCTTTTTAATGATACATTCTGGATAGCATCATATAACTGGTGACAGAAATAAGCCAACTCATATTCACCTAAAACAACTATTCCTTGATTCTTTTTAGACTGTCAAAAGACTAGAGGAGAAGAATAAGAAGGAGGGATTTGAAAAATAAAGTCTGTAATTTTTCACCTGCAGTTTTGTACCCATGGTCAGCCTAAGGGGGGGGGGGGGGGGGGGGCGGGAAAGGAGGAAAGAAAAGAATTAAAATCTTGGTGTGACCGATAGATTGCAGATGTTGCTTTTTTCCCCAGCCTGTACCAGGGAGTAAAATCTCTGCCTTCTGTCTTTTTCACCCTGAACTGGTGAGAGCTACAAAGCTCTGGGTTACGAGATGAGAAGTTTGGGTGAGGCCTTGGTGCGGACTGGCCATGTTGTGAAAGTGCCACGAAAGAGCCTATCTTCAGGGGCTGCCTGTCCCGGCTGGTATCTCCTGGCTATTGGTTTTGGAAAAGAGCGAAGCTTTGTGGGACTCGACATGCAGCTTTGTACGTGGCAGGGAGAGGGGCTGGTTTAGCATGAAGGGAGGAATTGCCAAGCCCTGTCTGATTTTTTTTCACGAGGAGCTTTAAATGATAAATGCTATTTTAAGTGTAGAATTAGGAGCACTAATTACGGCTGACATATTGTTTTGTAATTTTTATTTCCAACATTGCACAGTGCTTGGAGAGCTCTTTTTTGACTGCATAAGCAGAAAATGGCAGATTCAGAAATCAGCTGTTTCCCTAATGAATTCAGAGAAACTCACGTGGAAACACTGACTCTTAAGGCTCATTTTTCATTAATGTGGAGGGGACTGGAGTTCTGACCATATAAAGGTAAAAGCAGGTGTTTCTCCGGGGCTATATTTGGCTTCTGCAGGGGTTACGCACACGGAAAACATCTCGGGATCATTCTGTATGTAATGTGTTATCAAAGCTTTATGTTATAAATCTATTGCCATTTGGAAATGAGAAAACAAAATGTGATGTGAGGATTGGAGGGGTCAGGAGTAGGTCCTGGTGGTAGCAAAGCCCTGCGTTTGCTGTAACGTATTCCCTTCACTTCTCCCACTTTCTCTCATTATCTTGTTTGTTATGTGTAGCTGAATAAGCACGTAACCTCTAAGGCTGTGGAGCAGATCATTAGGAGTTACTGATTAACGCCACGTTTCAGTAGCAGATCCTGAGTTCTTCTTTTTACAAACTGAAGGGGTCTGGCTTTATGATTTTTTAATTAGAGTGTAAATATTGCAGCCTCATAAACTGCTTGATTTATAGATGACAGCAAAGTTTGCACTTTGGGTAAGGACACGGGAGGCTTCAGCTGTACAGTTTCAGTGCCCCTCTTTGCCCGTACAGCCGTCCTGTTGTTTTGCCTTTGCTGTATTCGTCCTACCAGCCTTGCTGATAATGCCTGTGTGTCGTTTCTTTAAACTGGCAGGACGACTGAAATTCCTTTTTGTGTTTTTAAGCAAAAGGACGACTCTCATACTGTACGTTTTAACTGTAAAGTCAGTGGTGAAAGTTGGAGTGATATTATTGTCACTGTCAGCCAACATCGTGAGCTTAAAAATTGATGTTCATTATGAGAATTCCAGAGAACTTGGGCCAAATTCATCACTGAGCACGACTGTAACTGTCAGAGGCATGAGAGGGATGGTAAATCAAGATTGACAAAGATCCGAGGTGCTGGTAGATAATGGAAGGGTATTTCTGATATCCTTAATGCAAAGTGTTACCAGATTTTCAAGAACGGCGATTCTGTTTCATCCCAAAGAAGGAAAGTTCTGCTTTTTCGCAGGCAACCCATAGAGCTTGGCTTCCACATGCAGCTCAACTTAGGAAATTCACAGGCATAGGGAGTGATATTAATTTTAACTGGACTTGAATCGGCATTAATAACTAATGGGGCACCTAAAATCCTCAGCAGAAGTTGTTCATCAGAATGTAGGACTCACCCCGGGCGGCAGGGTATTTGGCCAACATCTCTGTCCTTGGAGCAGAGAAGGGCTTTGCAAACACTGAACTTCTGTTCTTTTCCCTGTGGATCCTCCTTGCTCTGTCTCCACAACCAACCTTCTTCTCCAGCTTGCTGTCAGCACTGTTAAGCTTGCATAGGGATGACTCAGCCCCACATTGCTCTCAGGTGCAGTAATCCACCAACAGAGGCCTAATTCTTTGCACGGGGGTTTTGCAAACCCTCCTTCCCTACTAGCATGACTCACCTCTTTCCATCTCGCACATCTTCTGGAAACTCATATTGCCAGCACTGCCAATAGGATTTGTCTGTTGGGATTTGGGGGGATGTGTTTTGGGAAGGCTCTTTGTCACAGTGTGAGGAATTGCTCTGTCTGCCATTTCTTTGCTGGGCTCTTTTGAGGCCCCTGTACCCCTTACGCAGCTGGCCTGCACCGTGCTGGTGGCCCTGGGCTGTGGGCAGGGGCTGGAAGGAGCCAGGGCACAATGGGTTTGCCTCTCTCTGGGCATGCAGGAGCAGCGTAACCCCACCTGAAAGCTCTTGGTGAGAGAGACAAAGAAAGCTAAAGCAGACACGTTTCCATAATATACTTGATTAAGAGTGACTTTTCTGTCCGTAGATACACTGCACAGCATCTGCAGTGCTGGGATGGTCAGGACAGCAGACAGAATAAAACCCACATTTTATTCTGCCCCAGCAGCCATTCTGAGTGACTGTCTGCAGTCAGCGGCCTGAGTTACAAATTCTCCTTTCTGCCCCTTAGCAGTGCCTTTCTCAGTCCCCACGCTGGTCTCTTCCCTGCTCCAGCACCAGTGACCTCTCCTGTCTCCAACCAAACCTCTGGGAGAGGAGGCGGCCAGCTCCTACAAGCCAAAAGCCCGGCTTCAGAACTGAATGCTTTCAGAAAATGTTGGCGCTCAGTTTGCCTTCTTTTCTCTGTAGCGAGAAGACTAGAAACATAATTTTTTTTTAATGATATCCGAAATGTTCATGAGCAGTGATGAAATCCAAAAACATGCCACAGTGTCAGATTCACCTCTCTCTGCTGGAGCTGTACTTGTTTTACTACAGGAAGTATTTTGTGGCTCTACAGTAGCAGCCTGGGTTTGTTGCCAAAGGCCCAAATACTGAAGTTTGGTGGGGTTTTTTTTCATCAAACTTGTTGAAAGGCCTTTCAGTGCAAACTTGATGTCAATGGCAATTACATATATGTTTACAGATTATGGCTCCAGTCCCATCCTGGTGAATGTTTTTGCACATGGTTAAATCTGCACGTGTAATTGCCTAGAGAATAAAATCAGAAGTGGTGAACGTAGGAAGATAATAACTTGAACTGAACTGTTTTCTTGTTCCTGTTTAATTTTGAACCTATTCGACCCTTGTGAGTTCAAAAGTTCACCTCAGTCTTGACCATTATTGAGTTTGGATTCTGTTTAGGAGAAACTGTGACTCCAAGTACAGTGAAGGGTCAGAGGACAATAAATCCAATAGAATAAATAAAGTGATAAATGAAGCAGGCAGAGAGACGGAAAAGTGAAAAAATAACACATATTGGGTGAGTTCATGGTTTCTATGACGTTGAAAGGCGTTTTGCCACTGACTGCACTGGGGCTGGGATTTCTTTCGTAACACCTGGTTCAAAATCCCTGGAATTCAAGCAGGATGTTTCTATTACCTGTAGTGCTCCTATGTCACTTATAATGAGCTTTAGTTTGTAGCTCTAATGTATGCTGTAGCTCCCAATAGCCCTTAGCTGCAACATGTAGCAGCCCAGTCTTTCTAGGGTGGGGAAAAAAAAGTGAAATTACGGAGAAGAATGGCTTTTTCTCCTCTTCATGTTTCTCCCCAAAGGCTTCAGAGCCTCAAATGCAGTTATCTTTGCAACCCAGTTTCTTTGTGACCCAATTTCTTTTGTGTTTATTGAACTCCTCTGTGATACAAATGAAGCTAGCACCAAACATTTTACTACAAATGTCGTGTGAAAAAGGACCGAGAACATTTCCGTGCATGTGTGTGCCTGCAGTCTTCAGTGTCCTCAGCAAAAGTTCTTGTGTTGTCAACACTGAATTTGAGCATTGAATTGGGGTGTCCTAAAGGTGAAGCCCAGTTTGCTTTGCAAGACGCATTGCGTTTTCCCTGGGCTTCCAATAAAGGAAGCGATTTGGCTCAGTGTCTTTACTCTCAAAAGCCCAGACTTACATCAGGAAAGTGCAAAAGTTATGTAGGGCCAAAGCTGCACCAGGGACGTGTAATATGATTTGACTCTGCTGTCTGCAGAGGAGCAAGGGAGATTAGTAGGAAATACAGATTTGTCTGATAGTTTACAAAGCACTTCAATACCTTTTGGGTTGAGATGTCAGGGCTTGTATTAATTAGTATTCTTGAGATCCTAGTACTTCATGGTTTAAATTGTCACAAATCCACCCATCATCAGAATGTAAGAGGATTTCCTTTTTTTTTCCCCCTGCAGTAATTAAACTGAGCATATTCCTGCTCTAATTCTGCTGAGTTTATTTTACTGGAAATTATCCACCTTCTTTCAAAAGTACAAACATTAATTGAACAGGAACATACCAACAACTTGTAAAAAGAATTAAAAATCAAAGTTTCAAGTTTTAATATTTATTTCTAAAACATGCCATGTTTAAAAAGTAAGATAATTTCTCTGAATTCCTTGAGAAGTGTTTCTAGTCTATCAAAGAGAGCACACTTGATGGGTTAAGTACTTGGAAGCCAAAGGAAATGCTCCAACCATTGCAGAAAGTCCGGGGTTTTAAAGAGGGAGAGAAGTATTTGAAATGCTGCTTTCACGTCAGGTCTGGGTATTCCAGCTCAGAGACATTTCTTGTTGTCAGTAAACTAAAAATGGAAAGAAAAAAAATCCAAACCCTGCAAAGGAAGGAAAGTCAGAGGACCTGAGTAAGTGATGATTTATCTGATAACAAAAATCCTACTACCCCAGTCATTCATGGTTTGTTTCTTTGGCATGCAACACTTCAGAGAAATCCACTGAGCACTAGTAATTTCACTATTGCGAAAGCCAAATCCTTCATTTAAACTTTTGAGACAATTTTTCCATTTACTTCTCTGCCACTCAAGCAAAGAGCAGAAATCATAAGCTCACTCATACCAGTTCACCTCATTAATTAGAAAAGAGACAGGAGTTGCTTCCAGATGAAAAGGGGATGCAACAGAGGAAAAATATGCTGGAAAATCAAATAGATTGCCTCTAATAACTTCTGGATAGTGTTCCAAGTTTGGGTTGGCCACATTGAGACATCCCTAAACTTTGGGAAAGTTGAGATTCGGAGCTGCCTGTTAGAACAGGATCATCAGAGAACTGGATAATATTGTACTTAATTAAAGAAATTGATGTAGAAAACAGAGCCAGCAGTTTGTCTTGTTTAAAATAATGAAATCATAAATTAATACACTTTAACCAAAATTTGAAAACCTAAAACCCAAACCCAAATTTTAAGTTCGTGCTTGCTGCCAAAAGTGCCATTTGATAGTGCGCAATTAGTACAAGTAGCAGGATTATGTCCGATGAGTCCTTTGTGTTGACACAGGAAAGTTAAATGCAGAACACTGTTTGCTTCATTTTGTTTTTGTTTTAACACTATCTTTGGCAGCTGAAAAGTTATACAGTATTAAAGTAAAACCTTAATGGAACAGAGTGAAAATTTGTACAGTTTCCAAGGTCTCTGGTGGGAAAGTTCTTCGCATTTGATAAATCAATTCCCAAAGTAAGGTAATTGGAGAAAACTGTGGTGTAATCCTCAATAGAAACACATGTTTCTTATGCGACAGAGAAAAGAGTGTTGTCTGAAATGTTCCTTTAAGGGGAGAAATGTTTCCCTCTTTCATATCAGATTTGCTAGGTTTTTGGATGGACAGTTAGTCAGGCCATTCTTCCTGTTCGGAGTCGAAACCGGCGAGGCCATGCCCTCCCACTGAAAAGCAATCGCTTACGGGCAGGCAGGGGATGTGCTGTAGCCTTCTGATGGTGGTTTTGTTGCTGTTCATTTGCAGCCCACATCTGTGGAGGCAGCATGTGATGGTGCTGCGACTGTGCCTTTGGAGGGGACTCGGGTTTTGAGAAGGACACCAGAACAGTGGCTGTGAGTTGTGTTTCTTTTCTTTGCTTCCACTGGGGATGAGTGCAAGGTGATGCTAGTGATGATAAGAAGAATGAAGGGAATCTCTTTCTTCAGAGAAACCTGAAGTTTCAGAGTTTCAAAGGGCAGCCTGTCCCTGCCATAACTTGAAACCATAGATCTGAAGCACATGGATTTCATCTACACTGGATGTGAAACAAAAGCTAGAAGGTATAATTGTGCTGAATATGATGCTGGTTTTCTTTTTGTTTTCTCTTACTCTTCCATTTCTTCTGGAAAAAGATGTGCTGGATGCCCATTAGCTCAGCAAATCCAATTTTCGGTCAACCTTTATCCTGATATTTAAGAGGCAGATTTAAAAAACATTATCGTGAACTATTCCCATAAGCAGTCTAGTTTAGGGGAAACCACTTTCAGGTGGGTGCAAAGTAAGTTAGAAAAATGACCGCTCAGGCAAGCTCATTGTCAACCTGGAAGGATGTACTGAATAAGTACTGTCTAGGACCCTTTCCACATTTGCATTAATGATTTGGATAATGAAATGGATATTAAACTTATTAAATTTGCAAATGACACCAAGCTGGGAGGGTCTGCAGGCAGGTTGTTGGATGGGATTAGAATTCAAAATTATCTTGACGAATAGGAGAAATGGCTTGAAGAAGATAGGGTGCATTCAGTAAGACCAAATGCCAAGCTCTGAGCGTAGGTGGAAATGAATACTCTGACAAACACAAGCCAGGAAACACCTGTTTTACGAGAAGGGATCTGAGAGGACTTAGCAGATCGGTAGCTGAACACAAACCTGATTTGGGGGAAAAAAAGGCCATGTTGAGGACAGGGAAGGTGGCATGCATATTGAGATGATGAAGGGCATTCGTCTCTGTGAAGCATTGGTGAGACTTTGGCTGTGGTGATGTGCTCGCTTTTGGGTGTGCCCCAGAGGGAGAGGTTGCAAAGGGAGCAAGGACACTGGTCGGAGGTTTGTCAAATGTGGCTTTTGAGGACAGACTGAACATGTTAGGGTTGTTGAGAGTAAAAAAGGCTGAGGGGGCATGATCACAGGCATCAAATATATAAAGGGAGGCTGCACAGAGAGAGGGAATCATTTGCCCTCTGTGTCCCTTGACATAGAAGAAAAAGCAGTGGGATTAGACTGCAGCAAATAAGCATAAATTAGATAGTGGGGAGCACATCCTGACAGTATGGGCTGTTAAGGACTCCAGAAGGTTGAGGAATTGCAGGCTCAGAGAATTTTTATTGAATGGCTGGATAAAGATGACCCCTCTTCAGAGCATCCCATGGACAGGATGACCTTCCTAAGGCCTTAAGTTCCTAAGTAGTGAAAAACTGTATTCCTAGGGAGTTAACTTCAGGAAAATGCCAGTGAAGAAAGTTTTCCAAAGAAATTGCCCCATCACCAGCCCTCTTAGAGGAAGGTTAAAGCACCTACACCTGCATGGAGCTAGACAGCGGTGTCTGCCATGCAGCCGTATTAGCGCAAGTGGTTGTGGCAATAAAGAGCTTTCCCGTCCGTCTGCCCTGAGCTTGTTGGTCTGTGTGGACAGGGTATGAAAGCACATGAGGCTACTTACTTGCTGGAGCAGCAAGGAGAAAAAAAGGGTGTAAGGGAAGAGGATACTTGCTTTGTACACTCGTCTTTGATACGTACCATCACCGCTCTGGAGCAAGAGGGACCATTTATAGCCTGGTACATCTCCAGTTTATAGCTCTTACAGAAGCACCATGGGTACCTCTCCTTGCTCTCTGCAGGAATCTAGCATTGTAAACCAACCACTTAGGATTAGAAAGAAAGGAAAAACACAACAGGTTTTCCACATGACAGTGTTGTTCATATCCCCTACTGTGAAAATTAAATGTAAAATTATGTCTTTTGAAGATCAAGAAATGACACAATGGAAGACTATAATGGAGTGTAAATAGAGGGTAAACAGTAAACTAGCAGTGCAGTGCTAAATGAAAGATTTCCCTTCCTTTAAGGGTAATCCCTTCCAGAGCCAGATATAGTGCTTTACCTTGGGATTCTGTTTTATTTCATGACATTTCATCTTTAATTTTTGCTATAGCTTTGTTTCACTGTGTGCAGTATAGATTCATCTTGTGCTTTCCAAGTACATTGAGCAGTTTGTGTGTATCCAGCAGAGAAAAATCTGTGGTATTAATTGAGGGGGACCTTGATCACATAATAAAGGGTTGTGAGTTACATACGTGCACGACGGAAGAGGCTGGGATTTTCCTGTGCAGCCTCACTTTTGCATTTCATGCTTACAAGTGCTTAAGTTTGCACCTCTGGCGTTGTGGTAATAATATCAACTGGTCTGATACCAAGATCAGTGGGGCCATACAGCAGTCGATGACAGCTCGTTCCCTGCCTGTACTGTGAGCAGGCTCTCGGGCACGGTGGTTGCAGAAGCAAGTTTGGAGTCTGTTTATTAAAGGAGGAGTCTTCACCAGCGCGGCGGTATCTCTGTCTGAGGAGATGTCTTTTGCAGAGGTCGTAACTGCCAACTTGTCAGGTATTTCCTGGAATTGTCAGGCTCTCTGGGGTGCAGCAGACTGTGGTGTATAAAGCCACAACACTGACATATCACTTACCTAGTTCTGCTCGACTTAGCCTCTCCATGAAGTATGCAAACTGTCTCCGTCTTGTGCAGAATTTGCATTATCTAAAGATCACTATGTATGCTATGGTCCATTCGCCTTTGCAAATGCTGTTTAAATATAGCATCCATAAATAAATGTTAAATAATTCATGAACATAATTTTGTAAATTCTGCTAGGCCACACCTCTCTAGGGGCATATTTATGAACATGCGTCAGCCTGGAATCAATGCGTCTGCCAAGCGCCCTACCTCTGAGGCAGAATTCCCACATCTAGCCCAAAATGCTGCAAACGACTCTGATTCCACTTCACTAGTCATCCATCATACTGTCACTTTAATTCAGATGCTGCTACTTGTTTTAATAACATACATCTTACACAAAGAATATTGCTAACACAAGATTCTTGAGGTAGATTTTTACAACCTCATAAAATGGTATTAACCCTTTGATCCCTGATATTCTTTTCATACGGCTTTTTTTTATGCTTATCAATAACCTGTGTTCGTGGGGTCTATTCATGCTAGAGAATCCGACATCAATCACCGCAGTAAAAATATTATTCCTCCAGCATTACCCTAAAGAATTATGGAAAGAATAAAAGTGTTATTGCAGGAATTATTTAGCAAACAATAGATGGATAAAATGTATTATGGTAAGTGTTAAATTATATCACCTCATTACAGGAAACTACCTGAGATAGCACAGAAGGTAGTTCAGTGCTTTCTCTAAGTAGTTCAAAGAGAACAATAGCAGAATCCCACAAAAGGTTTTACTATGAAACCCTGGAATGACAAGGCAAATGATGTATTATCAAATAAAATGATAGTTGGGGGGGGGAATTCTACCTGCACATTTCTGAGTTGCACCTGGAGATATTTGGGGGAGGAGAATAATAGTAATTTACAGTTAGCTGCTTAACACTCAAGTACTTAAGGGGCTTAATTTTTTTTTTTGCATGTCTTTATAGAAATACCTTCCTTGTTGTAACAGAGCAACGTGGAATGTGCAGTTTTAAAAAATATTTTGCTTCTATTCCAAATAAAGAACACGCTAAGTTATTTCTTTCTTCTTTCTCCCTGCTTTTTTTCTTTGCAGTCAGCACTAGGAATTAGAAAAGATTTTACTGAAATGCTTGATTAAACCAATTACTAAAATCATGCCCATATTTTAGGTATTATTAAGGATACCTAAACAAGGTTGGGTTCCATGATTTCACCAAGTAGACTCTTATCAGTTAATGCAGATTTAGAGAGGGGAAAAAAAAAGCATAATGTTACGCTGGGCTCATGGGATTCATTTGATCAACATGATTAAATTATTTCCTTACTCAGCTAGAAGGAAATTACTAGTAACCAGACATTATGTGTCTGTTAATTATGTGCAATAAGGTTCTCTGCTATCACACCAGCTCTTGCATTCATGTTCTGTGTGTTTTAAAGGCATTCTCATTTTTTAAATGTAAATATTGAAAAGGGACAGCTATAATTTTCTTTCCCTTATTTAATAAATATCTAACATGCCAAAAAGCACTTGTAAGAAGCAGCTGTTTGTCCTTGGTGTAATCACAGGCAAGTTTGTGGAGATGACATGCTAGCATTTCACATGTTTTGGGTCGCCCCCACCAGGATTTTTTTTTGTGTTGCAATCGTTCATTTTTTTAAGTTGGATCATTTATTATCGTAAGGAATGTGAAGGAGGGTTTGCCAGAAACCTGTAATTTTGCTTGAAATAGTTAATCTCCCTGATGCAAGGTCTGCTCACCTATACGTTGTCTTTGTGCCAGATCTATATTCTGCTCTGATGCTGCCCAATCTAGGATTTTTTTATAAAGGAACAAACAACATATGGTACAAGAGGGGCCTTATTCTTTTTCTAATGAAATGATGGGCTTCTGTTTCATATTAAAGTGTTAATAGGTCTGAAATTAGGTCTCAAAAAAGAGAATAGTGCTTTTAAAATTCTTAATATGATTCATTATCTGCAGTCAAAACCAGATGACATTTATTTTTATCCCCCCCAAAAAAGGCAAGCCAGAGAAAGAAAAAATCCTGGATTCAGGCTCTCATTTATTGAACAGAAAGCTCTTTAGAGTCAGAGCTTGGGCTGGAGGCTGGAGGTTTTGTTTGAGTTTGAGAACCTTCATATGTTTATGAAATCTAAACAAATATTTCAAAGAAGGTGGTGTCACATTTGAAGTAAGTGATCCTATTAGGCACTGGGATACGGCTGCTTTGTTGAGGGACTGGGCAGCATTTTATGTATGATAGTGCTGTGTACTGCTAATATACCGAGACATTACTTTCATCCGAAATGCCGATAGGACTGAACTTCTCTCATGCACTTTGGCTTTCAGTGTTAATAATGAATGAATAAAGTTCAGAGGATAGAAGCTAAGTGGATATTGTGCTTTAAAAGAATGAATTTTAACTAACAGCATGCCAAGCTGTTCAGAAACGAGCAAAAGACAGTAAATGGACATATTTATTGGGAGTGGATGGGAAGGCTGTAATGAGGCATTTGTATGAGTTACGCTGGCATAAAACACTAGACATTTCAACGCAATTGAAAATACATGTTAATTAGAAATAACGAAGGTTTGATGACATTTCCTTGAATACATGGATTTTGGGTGCATCCTTTTTTGCCATGGTTGGCTTCCATAGGATAGCCATCTCTTCCACACCTCGTTATTTGTTATCTTATTCTATGTCTGCCAGAAGAGTAAGCGTGGAACTAATGTTTTTTGTAAATCTTGGGCACTGCCAGTAGGCAGCCTAGTAAGTCCCTTCTCTGGAAGCACCATCTGGATGATGCCTTCAGACTTTCTTTATCTGATTATTAGGAACTACTAAGCCACAGTGATGGTGGTCACTCTTGACCAAGAGAACTTGTTACTGGTCCAGATCCTTAGTTACTGTAGGCAGCCTCAATATTATGCTGTCAGCTCACATCAACAATGGGTCTGGCTCAGAAGAGTCATCAGCACTTGTAGCATGTGGAAAATGGCAGCAAAGAGCAGAAACATCCTGAGGTTTCATGCAACCTATACCAATGGCTTCTCTTCCACACTCTGCCGCCCACCTCTAGATGCTGTGATTGCTTACCCTAGAAGACCAGGCACTTAGAGAGGCTCTCAAACTTGTGTGGAAACACAAAGCACGGTTTTATATAAGTAGTGCTTGTGATCAGCTGTGTCCAAGTCACAAAACAACTATCCTCAGCACTTTCTGATTGATACAAAAAGAATTATATAGCAAAGAGCTAATCCCAAAATGATGTGCATGTATGTGGAAGGTACGCCTGACATTCACATTAATACCAAATGAGTTCATCATGATTAATGTTATTACATTAAATATCGAAGGAATTAATAATGATTAGACCATTATTTTAAAGGGTTACCAACATGACACCAGCTCATTTTTTAACAGCTGTAGACAGTTGGGTTTGGATTTTTTTCTCTCTGCACATTTCCAGTCCTCACCTCCTTCTACCAAATATACTCACTTGGAATTTCATCTTATTGAATTTATGATTTTATGGCTGTGTTTCCTGCCAGGGCTAAATCCAAGTCCCGATGAAGTCATTAGAAGCTTTGCTATTCACTTCGGCACTGCGAAAAGCTGAGGCCTTATCCTGCTTCCCCTGGCCTGACAAGCACTATTTCCATTGGCTTCAGTGGGCTTTTATATGCACCCTAGATCCTAGGAAAACGCTAAGAGAATATTAGCTTTGGGGTATTTTTTGTATTTTGCAAGAAGGAAGGTTTCTCTGTCATACCTCAGATACTTTTGTGGGAAGATGAAAAGAAAAACAAACTGAATAGTGAACAAGCCAGACATGTAAAATGCTCCCAGAAAACACTCTCCCTGCACGAAGAGGAGTCGCACCAAGACTTCAATGAGTCACTTGGCCTTGTCACACGCTGTAGGCTCGTGTATTGGAATAAACCAGAACTGGAACGGGAAAAAGGTTGCAAACAGTCTGCTATGAAATTTAGCCACGCGTAGTAAACATGATGGCCTGAACTAGGGAATAGCTGCCCGTCAGAAAATGATTCTCTTTGTGCAGCAGCTTGCACCTCGTACGTGGCAGATGCAAAGACGAAGAGGTTCTTGCCTGCTTCCTGTCCTTCAGCATCCTGATTTTTAATGAAAAATGACTTCTCCTGGTTTCACAGAGGATCTTTGCTTGAAGGACTGTGCATTATGTGCATTCTTCTTTCTTTTCCAAAAAAATCACCTTCAAAGAGATCAATAAGAAAGTCCAAATTACATGTGCAATATTATGCTTCAAATAAAACTGGCTTAACTGGGGTAAAAAAAAAAAAGTAAGATGCAGACTTTGCAAATAGGAAAAATGCCTGAACCAGATGATTAAGAGCTATGTGTTTTATAGGAAGGGCTGCCAACACTTGGGTAACACACTGTTTCTTGATGCACAAATAGTATTATATTCCACACTTTTATTAAAACTAAAGAAGCCAAAAGTTCTCATAAATTATCTATTCAGTAGAAAACCCTAAAACCTATTAAATCTGTTTTGAAGTACTAGTATTTTATAGACAGTATTTAAAAATAGTGCATATCAAAGTGTGTGATTTATAAAGGGGAGAAAGCAAATATTTTTCCATTTCTAATTTGAAATTCTTGGAGAGAAGGATAAATCTTGTAACATTTGTCTGCTTTTCTTTACTTTTTGTCTTTGCTGATTTTTCACAGGCCTTAGCTAAGATTAAATTGCTTCTTGATCAGCTGCTGATGATTAGTCATTTCAACCCATTCACAGAAAAGTATATTAGGAGTCACAGTTTGGCTGTATTTTTTTTTCTGTTTTAATTGTTAGAATTTTTCTGTGGTTGCTTTATAAAATGGTAGCTTGGGGTTTTCATTTGGACTTTCGTTCTGCAGTACAAGAAATTCAAGAAAAGAGAGGATTAAACTGGTTGCCAGAAGCCTATTGATTATAATGTTGCTTTTCCCATAGGTATTCCTGTTGTGTCCAGGGCGTACCAACCTCTTCAGGAAAATATATATATATGTATATCTGTACGCTAGGAAATTAAACACGTTAAGGACCGCTCTGTGGCATTGAGGCTCTTGGGCACAGAGCTGTCCACTTGCATATTGTTAAACACTCTTGCCTTCAAAATTAAGATGGTTGCATGGAGGCTGCCTATTGGGAATGGCCCTTGATCCATGAAAGTATTTGGTCCTTGCCAGGGAGTTGGCTAAGGGAGTGGTGGATAGGTTGGGCCAAAACATGCAAGGGATGGGACTGATGACTGAGCGATACAGGCAGTGGAGCTGCTGCTTGATGTAAAGCATACAGGTACCTTAGTGTGCTCACTGCATATTTGTATTGCTCTTGCTGCCAAATGCTGGTTCAAAACTGGATTTTTCTACTTCCAAAATTTGGGTCCAAATTGGGTCTATGTTCACTGTGTCCATTTTGTACCCTCATGCGCTGATTTTTCGGAAGTGTGATTGCTTTTTCTTTCAGTTGATGTCAGTGGACAATGGCAGTACTATCTGGTCATAGAAGTCTGAACGTAAAGTTTGGGGTCAAAGTCCCCTGTTTATAACCCCCTATTTAAATCGACACATATCTTACAGAAGGCATCAAGGTTAAAGTGTATATTTTAGTGCACAGACTTCAAGAAGGATGATATTCTCTACCAGATCAATATATACCACCCTGAAAAATCTGAGCCTAGCTGTATTTAGCCAGATCCATATATTACATATGAAATACTCGCTGAACTGGGCATTATTATCAAATATAATGACAATAAAATTATATGCAATGGGGTCTTTTGTGTAGAATAATTTACATGGTGGAGAGATGTAGCCAGTCTTGTCAGTAGTGGTACGGTCCGATATCACTGTTTTTGTTGTTCCTCAGTTATGTGTGAATTTCTCTGTTATAAAAGTACCTGCAAAATGCATATACAAAATAAAAGATTGTAGTTTCAGGTGTGGATGGTGTGCAAGTGGTGAGGCAACTGAAGAAAAGTGCAACTGTGTGAATGTGCTTTGAAAGGTGCACTGAGATCCACTGGTACGTTGTACAAAGAGAAGGTATTAAGTCTGCTAGGATTATTTTGTAATTATTACAACGTAAAATCAAACCCTATGTGTATGCTTTAGTTCTGGCTAGTCATTTGTTTTGCTGGAGGAACGTCTAGTGGTTCCTGGCAGATTTCTGGTCCTCGCAGCAGTAGGCTCAGTGCAGGGACCATACCTCAGAAATATGTCCTGCTTGATTGCCACCAGGACTGTGGCGTAAGGCAACGGGTTGGAGAAGGCTGGGCGTGGGAAACCCTACCAACGTGGTGAGAGAAAGGGGTATGTCCAGGCTTGTGAGGCTTGGGGCTTTGCTTGCCTGGCTGGTGCCAAGTGTTGGTTACCTGAATGCTTTAAAAGGACCTTGGAGGACATCCGTGTGTGTTGTATCACTGGCTCCAGCACTGGCCAAAGCTTACATGATAGAGGAAGGTTTAAATGTCTAACAGTGGCACCGAACGTCTTTGTGTCCGTCGCTTGATGGGAAGGTGACCACAGCCTTGGCTGGTGCCACCCGCGCGTTGGCCGATCACCCACGGGGCTGGGTCCTCAATCCCCCCACGCACTAACATGGCAGACGGCATCAACGGGCTCGCCTGCCCCTGCGCCTTGCCTACAGCGGGTCAGCAAGACTTATAGCAGTCTAAACTGGGAGAGTGTTACCTACTTAAACTGTTTTTCTGACTTAATAAGAATTTTTCATCTACAGCAAGCCATTTTAAAATATTGTCTATACACAAACAGTCATTCTGAATAATAGGCCTGCACACAGTAAATGTCAGCTCTTTAAATCACAGAGGACTTCGGAAGCAGAGTAGAGAATGCTTCATAACAGTTTAAACTTCAGCCTCCCATTTATTATGTATGTGTTTATAAATCTCTGAGGGGCACTCTTTTTCCTTCTGGGAAGCCCAAAGGAGCAGGGTTTTTTGTCAGACGGCTGGGTGGTGTGCGGTGCTGTGGTTGCTCCTTTGCATTCTGACCCCATTTGATTTCGAGGTTGGTATCCAAGGTTGTGCCTGAGGAAATTTTATTTTCTTTTCTCCTAACAGCAGCATATAGGACCTTTTGTTTCTAGGAAGATAGTACCGGGAGAAAAAAAAAGTGGCGAGGGGTCAGCAGCGCAGTGTTGTGTTGTGTTTTCTTTTTTAAGCTGAACGTGAGTGATCACCACCTTTAGAAAAGGGCTCTCCGTTTGTCACACAGGAAGAGTGTAAGGGTATCTTGCACAGCGATGGCTTTGAAAAATTTCTTCAGCGTTCCCATCTATCTTGGTTAGTATGAATACTTTAGCATTAAATGGAGAAAAGGAGAATCCATCAATAGTTAATAACTGACCTTAAGATAGGAATTCAAAGTTCACTACAATTAAACCCAAGTGTCAGCAGAACCCACAAGGGAGACTATCAATATATTTGACTATACCTGCCCATAGATAGCAGATTTAAATTCTATAAGGGAGAGAACTGTGCATTATTCCTAATAAAAACATATTGTTCTACTGTCTTATATCCTAGACAAAACACAGAAGTTCTGTGTTATGAATGATAGTGGGAGAAAACATACTGAAGAGCAAATGTGATTCTGGATGGAATTTCATCACATGACTCTATTGTAAACCAGATGTTTGTCAGATTCAGTGGGAGAATGTATCCATCTTGAAATTTTTAATAAGGTTACGTAAAGGATTAAAAGCAAACATTTACAATGCACAGGATTTAAAGATAATTATATTTCTCTTAAATTTGTTATTTGCTTGGTAGATCATTAAAAATATTTACATAATCTATCTATGGTGCAGTGCACCTCATGGTTGGCTTCTTTCATTATGATGTTTGATGTACATCCACAGCATCAGAAAAACAGAACATAAAGAGGCTGTTCCACAGACATAAACAATACTTGTGATGTAAAAAATATGCTCTATTATTAAAAAAAAAAAGGGCTGCAGCCAAACCTAGGAGTTATGGGGTAAGATTCTGACTCTTGGAGGAGAGAATTACATTTCCCTATGGAAACCAGTGCTAGCTTCACCCCACGGGGAGCTTGCTCTGGGTAGAAAGAAGCTATGTTGTTACTCTTGCTGCTGCAGCTGATTTTTCCTTTGGTTTCTGTCCCTTTCTGAGGAAAGAAGAGGAAGAACAAAGCTTGAAAAGGGTGGAGAGACAGGAGAAAGGGAAGCTTTAGTTTGTAGCTGAGACTTCCTAAGGGATTACTTTGCATTTGCGATTTTGTTCATGCCAGCATCCTTGTAAGACCTGTGGGCAGTTTCGTGGGGCTACATTCAAGGCCACTAACTCTCAAGAATACCTTCTCTACTGTCCTTTTTGTTGGCAGATAAGTCATAAGGGAACTTCATAGCAGGGTGTATCAAGTGTACACAGAGATATACACATAGATGCGGTAGCAGTATAGCATTATGCTGCTTTCAAAAAAAATGCCTAACAAGCCTATGTGAAGGGTTTTTAAAGGTTTTACATGAAATAGCATTTGAAAGAATAGGAAGACGAACTAATCGTACTCCCTGTTTCATTTTGGGAGATACTCTTCCACTCAGTGGATTTCTGATTCATGGGGAACAAGGATAAAGTAAGTTAAACTAGTAAAATATGAGAATTCCTTTTCCTTTGACATCATTTCCTATGTATCTACAGGATGTATAAGTCCACTTGGACTTCACTTGCAACATTTTAATACACCAACCAACTTACTGGGAATGGTAACTAATATCTATAGCACTTTAATCATTCCTGGTACCAACAAGATCTGTTGAATACAAAATCTCCACCAAGTCAGAAGACAGTGTTAATGTTGAGATACAACGTACTAAACCCGGGAAGTAGGCTTTTGAATGTGGTGCTAATTCAACCACATTATGGACCGTTTATGGCTCAGATGGATTATTACAAACGGAAGGTATTGCTGATGATCGCTATACCCAAGTTAATGATGTGATAGAAACCTTGACACTCACTAGCTGAGAATTGTGCTGCTGCAGCCTGCTGTCACGCTGCTCTTCTAGCTGCCTCTTCACCTCCACCAGCCCTTGTGCGTAGCATAGCCTGGGAGGGTTCAGTACTGCCAGCTCAAAATCAAGGAGATGTTAACTTTCTTGTGGAATAGTTAAGCGTGCAAGAGAGATGACTAATTCAGAGCTCTGAACTATAATCTTTACTAGAAAAGACTAGGTACCACAAACTTCTCAATGGAAGAAAGGAAAAGCTGTCTTTTAGTACTCTGAGCCACAGAACATGGGTTGTTTCTGATTTTTTGCTTGGGTCATAATAGATTTGGGAGGATGATGCGTGTGTGTATATCTATGGGAGAGAGAAAAAAATTCAGGTTACTGGAAAATTGTGAAAGTCCTGAAGACTTGATCCAGAATTTTTCTGCAGCTGTCTCACTGATACTGACTAGGCACCCCCTATCAGTGTAGGAGATTCCTCAAATGTTGAGTGAGTATATTTTAAATATTTTTCCAGCAAACTCACTACATTCAGGTAGTTGGTAAGATGGGACAAGTCATCAATGTCTTGGCTTCCGTTTAAGCTTGAGAAATGACATCACGATTGCCCTGTTGAGATACAGAAATGTATCTCAAAAGCCCAAAGCAGGACAGTTGCTAAGAGGTATTTCTTGCATCAAGTAATGTAATTTTACAGCCTGGAGATTGTCTTGGAGAATGTTACTAAGTTAAAAATGTCAGCCAAGATCAAAGCATAGTGAAAAATGTATTGCTGGAGCAGAGAATCGGAGGTTAGGGGTAGGAGACCCCTCCTAGGAGAACGCGTCCAAACCCTGCACCCACTTATCCCTCTGGCTGCCCCCTGACCATGTTAGCTAATCTCATTGTAGAGATACAGCACAGGAAAAGATAAAACATGAAATAGCTGAATCTGACTTACTTTGAATGTCTGTCAAGTTTCATGTCTTTTAAGTCCCAAACAGATTTATTTCACTTGTATCAGTCACTCCGTGGCAGGTCTACATAAATCAGAAAGCAGTCTGGGAGAAGGTCCTTCCGTTGCCAACTTGCCTGTATCACAGATTCCCACAGAGTACATAGTTATACGTGTATAAGCGGAAGAGATTTGAGATTCCGTAATCATCATGGAGTGTGGCTTTCCTCATAGCTAAATACCCAGAGGAGCTGGCTGAAAAGGTTAGCCGTATCTGTCAGGTTTTTTGGGTACAACAAAGGGTCTTGTCCATTCAGTCTAAATAAGGCGTAATCTCGGCTGCATGGGTCAAATATTCCAAGTTCATTTACCAAATCACTGGGCAAATGTCACAAGTTCCAGACAGACTTAGTATAGAGCGATGCAATCTATCAATACTTAAGCATATTGGAGGGAGAGCATCATGGCTGGGAGTGTTATTTATTCAGTGAAGCACATGCTAAATTGAACAGCATGCTTTGGATACAGAGGGTGGGGGTCTAGCACTCATCTTTCCAACGAGCTTTTTTATTTCCGTGTAGAGAGATTTTATACTCAAAAGAACTGTAACAAAAGCCGTTTAGACTCACTTGCCATCCAAGTGTATTATTTCTCCCTGTTAGACTGCAAAGTCTTAAGGAAAACAAGTTTTTGCTAATAATTTTCAGTTCAGATTGGACCTGTGTGGGCTTATAAGGTCATTCGCTTGACTGAGCAACCATGGACGTTACACAGTGGGAAGTGGGCAGGGCTAGTGCTTGACAGCTGTTCTTGGGAGTGATGGCCATATGTATCCCTTGCCACAGGACTGGTTTTCTGATTGAGATCATTCATTTGTGGAAATACGTGCCTGTGCTCTGAGGGATGATGCCGTAAATTCAGAATAACACGGAGATGCATTGGGTTTACACGGGCATGAGTGGGCTCTGCTGGTGTCCGCCTGACAGCTCCAACTGGCACAGGGTCAGTTGTCCCTGTGAACCTTTCCCTTCCACCAAAACGCTACAGCTATCAGGAAAAGGTGCAGAATAGTGTCTTCTCTAATCAGCAAGATTGTGTTTAGATGCTCCAATAAAGCTTTTTTAGTTGCCTTACTCGTGGTTGCATGTCGGTGGGCGAGGCCCATGGTCAGGTAATGTACCCACACCTGTGTGTGCTCAGAGGAAAGGTATTTTTTTGTCTCGGTGCCTCTGTCTCCCTCTCTCTTTCTCCCTTGGTCTGACTCATCCACTTATCTTGTAAGCTTTGTTATCACTGAGAATGCCTCTTATTGTGCTTAGATACTGTGCCTATCGGAATGATCTTGTTTGAGATATCTTCATTTCACAGATGAATGTAACCAAGCACGCAACAACCCTTAAAGGCCTTTGCTAAGGTTGCAAAGTGAGGTAATGTGGGAATCATGATTGCCTGTACACACTGAATTCAGCCTTCTTGTGCATATGTGTCAAGATACAATCTTTAGTGACGTGTTCACTCATTATTTCTTCCACAGACCACTTCCCTTAGCTGTCAGCCTGTTCTTTTCACTCACTTGCTCCGTGTGCTTTCCTAGGTCTTCAAAATAGCAACCTGAAAGCACAGAAATGCTATGATGACAACGTTCATATAAGCCATCAATATCCTTGGGAAGTTCAGGGCCAGGCTGCGTGGCATTCTGAAGTGTTTGCGTTTTATTTTTAGAGGGCTAAAATCGGAAAAGTTGAATCTTACTTAGAGCTGTCTGTGCAGAGCATGCTCAATCTGTGAAGCAAATAGGTTCTTGTGAGGTGGCGATCCCGTCACCAGAACAAGTCTTCATGCTCTGCAGAGCTGAGGCAGTCTCAGTAAGTGTCCAGGGCAGGTCCTTACCTACTCACTCTTCTTCCTTGTGTGCTGTGCCAAAATGCGTGTTTCGTGAGCCTTTAAGGGACTGAGACTACGCTGAAGTTGTATAATACCGGGGTGCTTTCACGTGAGACTGTCGATATGGATATGTCTTGAGTTGGTTCTGGTTCTGCACTATAGCTGCAAAGTATCATGGCTGTTGTGAGAGAAGAGAGTTCATCTACACCTACAGGTAATTACCACGTTGTTAACATAACGAAAACGTAAGCAGTCTGCTCTGTCTGCAGCTTAGCAGGTGTAAAGGAGACCTGCTGTTGTTAAGCGGTCCCCTTTTTCCTTCCACTCTCCATTCCCATTATCATGTTTTTATAGTTTTCCTTAGTGAATGCTCCCCAGCATCTTTGAGGTTCAGGGTGACTAGCTGGGCAATTCATGTCCCATCCACTTTACCTATCTGTGACTTTTGGGTCTTGCACAGCTTTTTGCCTGCTTCCCCACTAATAAGGTGGCTGGAGGATCTGTTCAAAGGGAGAGGACCTAATGTCACTAACATCTAGTCCTCGCATGTGGCTGGAATTTTTCCTGTTCTTGAATTCTTACCCTTATTACCCCAGAATCCACTTTGACACACAGAAACAGTGAGCAGCTTCATAACTGGTGATCTAACAGTATAGTTAACACCAGCTTGTTTAAATGGAGTCAAGCTTGCAGGTCTGCAGGGCTTTACTAAGACTTTATTTCCATTAGCACTCCAATCCACAGCATCTGTGAATTCATAATTTTAATCTCCACTTTTTTAACTTAACCAAGGAGTGATACACTAAACCCAACCTGATTGTACCTACTCTAGCAAAGGTGTCAGACTGCCGTGGAAATAAATAAAAGAATTCTTCATGAAGTAACTATCCGACATACTGCTGCTGCTGTTTGTAAAGCTGTTGTCTTTCATCAACTTGTTTTGGCACGAGGTTTTGAAAAGCCATTCCGAATTGTGTAAATATCTGAATATAATTGGCTTTGCAATTTCACAGCTTATCAGAAGGAGAGAAAGAGAAGGGGGGAAAACCCTAGATATTTCAAAGACAATAAGTGCATTTGATGTAATGGTCTATGATTTTGTCTTTTGTTGTTTAACCCAGGATTGAAGAAACAGATGGTAAGATTTTCTAGGAAGCTTAAAACAGAAGCCAAGCTAATACAAAACTGTTCGGCTATCAGACAGGGTAAATCCATTCTGTTGCTTTCTTTTTTTTTCCAAATCACAACCCATCAAAAGAAAGGTTTAGCTTCATAAAAAGATATTTACCGGGAAGCTTTTTGCAAAGGAGAAGGGCATGCTTTGTTAAACCAGATGCATTTTATTTTTCCTGGAACCAAGATTTATGAAAGCAGTATGCTCATATTTCTCCATATACAGTAATTGGAACTCATTATGCTAATTGTATTTCCATTATCACTAATTAACAATCATAGTGACCTGGCCCACAGTCTAATTTGTCTTTAATCTGTTTTTGTATAGGGAGTTTTACCCTGTAATTTCAAGGTGATAATTCTATTCAGCACAACTTTATTGAATAGTGAAATGTAATACTTGTAATATTTAGGGCTGTTCCCATTCAGATAGTTCAAAGGGAATGGGAAGTGAATTTATACCTGTCCACGCTGTTGCATTAGTGGATCTGCCTCCCTTTTGCACGCTGTTTAACCTACCTGTGTCTGACTTAACCTGTATGCAGCTTATCTAGAGTAACTGGAGGTTGGTCAACATTTGCTGATGAGATTTGCGAGCTGTGAAGGAATGTGTGTGCGTGTGTTTATTGGTGGATGAATCTGCAGGAATCTGCCATTTTTCACTTTGTGACACTTCACCTGCAGGAAAACAGGATTTTCCTTAAATGATGTTTCTGGTGTAGTATAAAACACGTCCTATGTCTTGAGGGGGGAAAACACCCTCTGAGCTTAGCATGAAAAGTGTTTTCGTTTTTTTTTTCTTTTTACTTAAACAACAAGTAAATGCTTGTTTGCTTTTTCTCCAGGGTTTGCTGGCATTCAGACGTTCCAGGTTTTTTCCCACAGTTTCAGAGTGAGGGAAATGAGCAGTGCTGTGCCACTGGGGTTTTGCAAATCCTGCTGTACTGCTCATCCCTCTGAAGTCAGTGTTACAAAAACACTCGCAGCGACTTATTCCAGGCAACCCCAATGTGTTTCTCTGGTGCTGCTCACCTACTGCCCTTTTCCCTCTGCTGATTCACTGGCTGTGCATGGCTGCTAGTGTCACGTTGTTCCCATCTTACCCACTGATCGATTGATACCAATAATACTGTGCTGTGCAAGCCCTCTCCCTTAAATCCTTGGCTTATTTCTTGGCTTCCGATCCGCACAGGGTGCCACCTTTCAGTGAGGTGGGTACTAAATTTATCCGATTAGCTATATTATTGCATACCCTTTGCACTGCCCCTGCTGTGCTTTGTCATTGAGGGCTTTTGAAGCTGGGAGCGACTCTAATCTGAGTCATTGATCTATATCCCCGCTTCCATTTCTAACCCTTTCTGTCCCAGGAACAGCCCAGGTCTCTGGGCAAAGGAAATTTGTGTCATTTGGTGTCAATGTAGCTCAACAGCATTACATCGTTTGTTGGTTTGGCCCTGGATGAATATGAATATATGTATTTTTATACATATATATGTATAAATATGTATATGAAGATATAAATACATACATATTTGGCTCAACCAGTTATTTTCCAAAGTATTTGTCTTCTTGCAGCTCTCTCCCCTCAGTGCCTTGGTCTCTCTCTACATGCCACTTCCCTACTTCAGGAAGAGGTGAATCGCGTCACTGTCGCAAATCCTCAAGAATCCTCCTCTTCACACTGGAATGTGCGACCTCCCGAATCCACAAGTGAGCCCCACTTCTGCGTGACCCTTCCTTTCAGCTCCACAGGGGAACCGCTCAAGGCCCCCGGGTCCGATCCCACTTCAGCTGCCTGGGCGGCACAGCCTTTGCACAGTGAATGCTCCTCCTTCACCAGCACATAAATCAAAGAGTACCACCTAATCAACAAAATAATCTTAATCAATGCTTTCACCGTCTGGCTTTCCCTAGCAAATATAACTCCCTGTTGATGTTTCCCATCCTCCCTTCTGTTATACCAGATGGTGTATGTTCCAGTCTTTTTATTATCCTTCCCTGACCACGACACTTCGCTCAGTCCAGAGATCTTCCTACTGCATCCCCTGAGTGTTCTCATCAGCAGCTCTGTCCTGCTCATTGCATCTTGATGTTTCAAGCATCTTGCACTAATGACCCTCTTCTTCCCCCCTCCTTTGCATTGATATTTTTCACAGTATTCATTCCCATAGGTTGGTCAGCTGATATCTGGTAGCACATATGCTTTAACCATCACATATCCTCCGAGTCTGTATAAATGTTGGCAGCATATACGCTGATTTTATTCTTCTATGTTACAGCTTCCTAAATTCTTCATGGTAAGTTCAGAGTGTAGTAACCTCTTCCTTTTCTTTTCTTTTTTTTTTTTTTCCTTCCTTAGAGAAGATTACAGAAGTTGATCTGCTTCACATTATCTACAATTAGGTTGTTGCTGGATAGGATGACATAATAACATAAGCATCGGTCAGAAGAACTGTACTTCCTAGATGTACAGATTTGATTCATGGCTTTGTCTTTCTAAGGTGTTTATTCTGAGAAACAAGCAGCATGTTTGTGCTGTAAAAGGGAAAACAAGGGGCAGGAATTTTCAGGCAGAGGCCTTGGCAGAATATGGCATATTACATAGGGTGTGTTTTCTGTGGCATTTGGGGTAGATAGCATAAGATAGGCTCAGTCTTGTGCTCAGTTCATAAGTTGTCTCTGTGCAGGTACTCAGATCCTCCCTGCTCTTATCCTTCTGTATCAAAATAGAGCCATTTTATGTTAGAGCCTACTGTAGTAGGCTCTGCAAAATATTTGGTCTCTTTTCTCGAACTGCTGTGGCGGAATAGCACTCTATGAACCTAAGATGTGTATATACAATTCACAGCCTGAGTCAATGGAGTAACCTCTCCACCTCTCCTGCACCCTGTTACATTGAGTAAATGACGCCAGCTTGACTTCAGAGCCTCTTACAGCAGCAGCAATGAAACTCAACAGCAGCAAATCCCAGGCTGAGTGCTTCCAAGTTCAACTCAGCCAGCCCTCGTTTGAAACATTTGGGTAGAGAAACACAATCTCCCTGGACTACCCAGCTCTCCGGGCTGCAGTTCCGCTCTCCCTGAGCACATGCTCACTTAATACAATTTGTAGCAAATGTAATAGATGTGTGGAGTTGAAAGAGAGGCTGAGTATCTAAATTGCAAAGACCACAAATCAGTCACTGAGTAGATAGATATGCTAAGTGAAGGCCATTTTTCTGGAGTATCTGACAGAACTGGAAATCACAATGCAGAGCGATTTTATCACAGAGGATTTTCAATTTGTTGTTTAGAAAGATGGGTCAGTAAGCATCCTCTTTATCCCTAATGACTAAAGAATGTAAATAATCTTGTTGTAACCATTTTTCATGTGCATTTTGTATCTAGATGAGGTATATTGCCTTCTAGGTATTTTTTTTTTCCCCCTATCAAGGAGCATAAGGGCTTTTTTTTTTTTTTTTTTGTCGTCCTGTTAAAAGAGGCACTGCAGACTCATAGCTCTTTCATTCATCATAGAGGTTGATGCAGCTAACGTTTTAAGTGGTATTGTCTGCCAGTAATACTTAATCCCATTGTCGAAGACTACAGTGCACAGAGAATGTGTTTTCCTTGGAAAGGTAGGCTGTAGGGAAATGTAATGACTATTTAACTCTTAAGCCAAAGCAGAGACCGTAACCTAGTGTCAGAAGGGTTTTACCAGCTACTTATTCTAAAGAAGAGCCTAAACTTTGCCTTCTAATTTATTCTGCTTTGTAACTATTGGATAAAAATGTTTAGCAACTCCAGTGATTTGTATCACACTCTTTCACTCGTGTGTTGCCGTTTTGGGAAATACAGCTCCTCGCCTTTGTTCCTCTGCTATTCTTTTGGCTGGTAGTGAAAGAGGTCTTGAAACATTTATTGCACTCTGGTACAGGGTTATATGTTCAGAGAAGAAAAAAATGTGGTCTACGTAGCTCTGATGTGGTAGAACAATTACTAGGATTTTACAAATAGAAGGGACCTTTACGAGCTAATGGCCTGTGTAACATCACTCAAGCAACTTCCCCGAAAGCTTTCTTGAAGTCCAACAGTTGTGACTTGCTTTCAGACACCTTTTATGACTTTGTTGACATGACTTTGATTTAAAAGTTTCCAGTGATGGAGCATCTATTGCAACCTTTAATCGGTTGTCTTTCCTGTAAAGAAAAAAATAAGAAGTGCCCCATATTCTAGGCCTTAATTTGTCTAATTTGAACTTCAAGCCATTGAATCTTGTTAAACCTTTGTCAGCTAGATTGAAGAGTCATCAATTATCAATTTTCATTCCCTTTGATAATAGACACTTATAGACTAATAAATTATCCTTTAACCTTTTCTTCATTAAGCTAATAGATCGAGCACCAGGAGTCTCTCACTTCAAGGCATATTTTCCATTTTTTTATTCATTCATGTGACTCTGAATTCTCTCCAATTTTTCAACATCCTTCCAAAGTATAATAAGCACCAAGTGTATCTGTACAATAGTTCCTCCACCATAATCAAAGATGCAGTTGCATTGCTTTCCTCTATACCTTCTTGCAATCCATATGTTTATTTAGCAACAGATCACATTAGCTATCAGATTTTTCCAGCAAACTCTCCTGCAAATGATTATTCACAGTGACTTCTAAGTACCAATTACGAGGACAGAATAATTTCCGTCAATTCAGTTTTGTTTCTGGCTATATGACCTGACATTTTATCAGGTTGAAATGTGTACTGAGTGCTCGGCAAGGCAGAGGGATTACAAGTAGACGAACTCTGAATTGTATATTTATTGTTTCTGAGAATCATATGACTAGGTATTCGGTCCCTGAATAGGTATGCAAAGGGAGATCTGTTTGTTTGTCTGGGAGGATTATATAGCTGGGAAGACCTAGGCTGGGATCAGTCCCAGTGAGTAACAAACAAGAAAGACAGGAGGAGGGTATGAATTTGCCATTTTGGATGTAGTGGTGTGAAAAGTAACAATGAACTGAGAAATTGTGTTCAGATTGTGCTTCTAATAGAAGCTCCTGATCTCAACACTCAAGACAATTGAGCAAGCTCATGAGAAGCCCTCCAGTTGTCTCATTCTCTGGTGGGGAGAATGGAAAAAATTCTGCAGGGGGTGGCTGGACAACATGATACTGTGCCGTTTTACAGAAAACAAAGCATTAATCTTCCGTGGAAAATCGGCCAAGTCTCTGGTGTTTAATGCTAAAACATTCTAGTCCTGATGATGTGAGTGTTCGGTATTAATAACTCTGAGGCCACAGTGAAGAAATGGGAAAAGGCTGGGGGGAAAGACAGTCAAATGATAAGTCATAGAAAGCTGAAATTGAACCTCATGGCTAGGGAAGTGGCATTAAGGCAGCAGGCTTGTGTTTCACAGAAAACTGGTCGGGGGGGGGGGAGGCAATGCATTTTGTTTTGTTTATTTTAATGATATTGTGGATTTCATCATTTAGCTATTCAGTAGAAGCATTGATGAGAGGGGGAAAAATATAACAGAATTGGCATTGTGAGGAACCTAGAACTGCAGCATAGTCATTCAAAGATACTGAAATAAAATGAAGTCACCTATCCTGATAGCAGAATACTTCAAACGCAGTTTATATGAAATCCTTTTTTTCCTTGCATGAAACATAAACTCTAAAAATGGAATCTCTCATTATTAGACTTGAAAATTATCTGCAAATCTGTTGCAAAAATATTCAAACTAGAGTTAAAAAGAAATACGGAGGGTAGGAAGCAGAACACTCTAATCTAGGTATTTCTTTATTTCTCTTGTGGGAGAAAAGCTCCATTGATTTTATTAATTTTTTTTAATTAAGACTGTGGCCAAGATTTCATCAAGCAAGGTCCTTAAGCACAGAACATTTTGAGGTTGCAGTGGAGAGTTGATAATTTTTCGTAGTATATATAATGGATAGAGAAAGTTAGTGCATGTCAGCTCCACAAGCTCACCTCTTAAGTTTCGTCAGAAATGCTTGTAGTTCAAGTGACATTTAATGAAAAAAAGCTAAATATACTCAAGAAACTTAAGCATTAAAGAGAAAAATTAATTCAAAACAGCACTGCCAAAATAGCAAAGATTTATTCAATAATAAAGCCAAGATTCATTATTCCTTTCAAACTTGGTTTTATAATGACTGAACTATGCTTCTGCAGCAGCTGAGTGAGGGAAAAGCCACTGCACCAATATATGGTGGCGGAAATGTACGTGTAAATTAAAAAACCACAATCCTCCATCACAATAGCAACCTCCAGGACAACACACTCAGAGGGTAAAAGGAAGGAAGTCCAACCTTATTATTTAAAAAAAAAATAAGAATGAATAAATAAATTAAGAGCAAAGAGTGATTTAAGTCAATAAAACTGGCCAAAAATAATCTTGTATTTCAAGAGTGGGTTGGAAGAACAAGGAGGTACTTTAGCAAGTGCCAGTGAATTTCTGCTTCTCCAGATATATCTTCTGTTCTGTTTATTCTGCCTTTAAACAATGTTTAACGCACATGTATTCCCTAAAGCTTGAAAGCTTGCGTCTAGAGGCAATAGGGCATCAACTCAGTATCTTTTCAAAATAGTGGACTGGTTCTGGGCTCCCCTGTTCGAGGAAGACATGGACATACTGGAGCGAGTCCAGAGAAGGGCCACAAAGATGACCGAGGGGACTGGAGCATCTCTCGCACGAGGAAAGGCTGAGAGAGCTGGGACTGTTCAACCTAGAGGAGGCTCAGGGAGGATCTTACCGATGTGTATGAATAGCTGATGGGGGGAAGTAAAGAAACCAGAGCCAGGCTCTTTTCAGTGGTGCCTAGTGATGGGATAAGAGGCAATGGGCACGAACTGAAACACAGAAAATTCTGTTTAAATGTTAGGAAAATCTGGTTTGGTTTTGGTTTGTTTTTTTCCTGAGGTGGTAGCATCTCCATCCTTGGAGCTTTTCAAAAGCTGCCTGGACATGGTCCCGAGCAACCTGCTATAGCTGATCCTGCTTTGAGCAGCTGCGGTGAACTAGACCGTCTCCAGACATGCCTGATGTTAATGTCAACAGATTCTTCACCCCAGTAATGATGGAGTTCAGTGGAAAGTCATTATAAGTATTACCTTATTCTTTAGGGCAAAGCTGTCTTTTTTATTATTAACAGAAAAAATAGCTGAGAAGGCAGTTCCCATTGTTAGTCCTGTACTTAGGGCAACTCAACAGTCTCAAGTGGAGCAGAAAACTGGTGATGTATTTACTGTGCATCCTTTGGGCTGGATGCCAAGGACCTCGCTTGCACCCCTCTTCATTCTCTGTGAAAATGGGGATATACAGTTACACGGAGATATATTGGGTCTTCCATGGATGTTAGCTCCTTACATAAAAAATAGGCATCAATACATTATCACTGTGTACAAACCCCAGGCCTCCATATTTTAAAAGAAGGATTTCTTACCCCATCAAGTTGTTCTGGGACCTTTCCACAAGGTGAGAGAGATCCTTGCAATTTCTTATATAGCCTGTGTCAGTTGTAGGCTTTGAGAAGTGGGGCCACTGCTGCAGTGTGTCTGGTGAGGGCGAGAGGGAAATTACAGTATTGGGGGTTTCTGTACACTATTACGCTGAACAGCCCAGCCATCCTGTGGAAAGGTCAGTGAGTAAAGCAGCGGATGCACCTTCACTCACAACGTGGAGCCTTCAGCCATCTCGCTCTGCACATGTGCCCACAGGAAACAGGCGCTGCTTCCCTTCCCGTTTTAAGGCTGCACCTAAAGACCCATCTGAGCCTGAAGGAGAGAGGCCAGGGGTAAACACCGTTCAAACAACTTCTGTGCAAGTTTAAATAACTCCTGAAGGAAGTCAGCAGTGCTTTCTCGATATGGAAGGCCAGCTTATATAATGAGTTGCGTATCTTTGTGCTGGCCATGACGAATCAAAGAAGCAAATTAGGACTGAAACCTATAATCCAAACCAGTCAGGATTTTCTCCTGTGTTTTGTGGAGCCTATGTCTCCCTCCAGAGTTTAAAGATAGGAAAGATGGTGTTGGTATTACATATGTCAAGCAGAACGTGTGGACGCTTGGAACACCCTGTGCCAAATTCATGAACGTTTTACTGTCTTCTTTGGGAAGAATCCATAAAAAGTCAGACCAACATTTTCTGAAAGTTCTGAAAAAGTTATTTAAAAATGGAAATGTATGTTGTATGTATCTGAAAACTGCCTGTTTGAATGCATATATTCTATCAAAGGGAACAAATGCATTGAAACATGAGGCTATCACATCTGTGAATAAAAGCTCCAAATACCTCTGAGCCTTCCTTCCCTTTGGTTTCAACTTCTATCTTAATGGAAATTTTTTTAGAGTGTAATGGTTTGGCACGGTTGCAGAGCACAAGACAAAGAAACAGGAGATAAAACCTGATTTATTGTGTAATGCTGACCAAGACTGTTGCATCCCAGCTTTACCCACATCATCTTCTGCTATCCTTGCTTTATAGGCATGCATTATGTGAATGTGGACATACAGAGATAATAAACTAAATTCTGGAAGTTGTTTTCTGTTATCATTCATAAATTTAGAAGTTTCATAATAACTTTTGTTCTCTTTTATTCAAGATCCACAAATGTCTAAATTGCAGTCAGTGAGAAAACCTGCCTCCTTCTAAATGGTCAGATGATCGTCCGCAGAGTGTGTTGAGGAGCGTCAGCTCCTTTCTCTTTTTGATTTTTCATCGCCACTGTTTAAAGCTAACAGACTAATAAGGAGAGACTCATCTAGGAAAACCATCCAAGCTGGAGCACTCCAGCAGCCCAGCGCATATTACTGACGACGTGCTGAAAGTCACAGCAAGCTTCATTCAGATCTTCCTGTTGCTAGAAGTTGAGGATAAATTAATTAGATGTGCGGCTTACGCTGATTAACTGTGAGGTGGCAAGAGAGTTGCAGTGATTTCCGCTGTGTAATATAGATGTACAGTTCATTTGCTGACCGCTGAAGAGCACGTGTGCTTGACTCTTCCTTAAGATCAGCTTACTGAAATTTCCAGGTTGGGCTAAGATGGCCTCCAGGTGGCTTATTTGTATCAGCAAGGAGTTCGGGTATGCCAGGATAGGGGAACCGATGAGGCGTGCATCCCTGGGTTGTATGTCGTCGCTGAGGCTTGAATGCAGAGGATGCCCTCAATGTCAGCGTAGAGTGCTCGTCACGGACCAGGTTACTGTTTGGGGAAATATTTTTCCAGGATCCTTGTGTACAAGTCGTGTGGTTGACAGACAGCTAGTTGTCTTTGACTGAATTGTTTTTGAAAAGTATTTTTCAGGCCTTTGAATATCAGATTTGTAGCTATCCACCAAAAAAATGAGAACCCGTAGTCAGAGTTAGAGGATGATTTATTGTCTGTGACACCAGGTGTAGTGATGGTGGGCCCCAGTCATGCTGCCCAGTTTCAGTTGTTCAAAATATCATGAGACAAGCTTTGAAGGCATTCATTTGTTAGTTTACAAGAATAATTCACGTAGCATTTTTTTTCTCAGTTTGTCTTTTCATGTGTGATCTGGCTAGGGGCTATCCTTTTTCAAGATGTAGTTTTTCCCCACAACCATCAGGGCTATAAATATATTTAAAATGAAGAAACAAAAATGGAACCTTAGGGGGTTTGTTGGGTTTTCTTCTACAATTTCTTGATTCTAGACATTGGATTTTCAAGAAATACACGTGGACCCTTGAGCCTTAAAATGAAAAATCTGGCAACACAGAGATGATGATTGCTGACCTACTGCTAGGGACCAACTTGTAGATGCGTCGGCCTGTGTATCACGTTGCTGTGAAACATCTTGTAAGTCTATCCTTTTTCTAAGGGCTGTGCCAGGAGCCGGACAGCTTGCTTCTGAGAGCCGGAGCAGATAAGTCACATTTGAAACCTGACAGCGTTGCCACTCCCCATTGCAGACTGAATCCAGTCACATTCCTAAGGCCACAGCTGTAAAGCAAGTTTGTGGTTTTATTTTTGTTCTTTTCAAGCCATATTTTTAGTGCTCCCTATAATAAATCTTCATGTTTTGATTATGTGTAAAAAGACAGTGACTAGAGACAGAACACAGTGCTACCAAAATAAACTCGCTTAATGCACAATGGTCCTGCCACAAGCACGGACTCCCCTCTTTGCCTAAACTTAATCTCATTTGAAGTGGTGCAGGGAGAAACACGGGCAGAAGAGAAGACTCCTGTCCCAATGAAAAGAAAAGAAAATTGAAAAGAGAGAGCCCAAATGTATACGCTGGCAAAACATGCGCAAAAGGTTGCCTAGCAATTCTGCAGACTACTCGTGCGGTTTGGGGAACGCGTTCTGAATTAGCATGAAGAAGAAGGCAGAGCCGGTTACGCCAAGCTCTTTAACGTGGCAAGTTGGCCACCGTTTCCTGCGGCTGAAAGTAGCAATTTGCTTTCATTGAAAATGAGTCACTCGGAGCCACCGGCATCGAGACGCCGCTGTGAGGCAGGAGCCTGCGACATAATGGGGCCAGCTGGAGGGCCGTGGTGGCTAATGCCACTGCTCAGCATGTGCTGGCCAGCGTGGAACATCCCAGGAGCGGTGTTGGGCTACGCAGAGGTGCTGGGGTGCACGCGACTCGAGTACCCCAACCCACACCTGTGAAGGGAAGGGAAGTGGTGTCCCAGCTCCCACCCTGTGCCTGTGCGAGATCCCACCCAGGGCTGGGTGGCGGGTGCAGGAGCCCCGGAGGATGTCCCTGTCCCAGGAGCGCGGCCAGGCTCCAGGCCTTCCGCTGGTTGCTCGAACAGTGGTTCATTGCCTGTGTCTACGCACTAAACGATGCGTTACAAATTTTTTTAGAGTGTATTTGGTGATGCCGGCAAGTACTTTGGTTAAGAGGAAAGGCTTTTTTAATTCCAAATGTCGTTGTTTAAGGCTGCATTTCCAAAAACGCTTAGTAAACCCTGCAGAAAGCAGTGCCTTTTGAAATCTGCACTAGCAAAGTAAAGTTCAAAGATTTTTTTAGAAGAATATTTAGGCATTTTCCTTTAGAAGTACTTTCTTGTATCAAGTTGATTTCGCTTCATCTTTTTCGGTGACTATAATTATGTTTGTCAAGGTCCAGTCTTAGCTCAGACCCTATTTAATCCTAAAGTTCTAATTTTGCTTCTACTTTCTGTGTTAATTTAATATCGCTTTCAGTGTAAAGCTCAGGTTCATGAAATTCAGTTCAATGATTTTTCATGTTTCATATCAAACGGCGGGGAAGAGGCTGAGGACGGAGAAAGATTCTTCCTTTTTTTTCTTGGGAGGTGGAAAAGGTATAACGATATTTGGAAGTTTCAGGTTTATTCTTTATTAGCTTTTTCCTAATGAGCGAGTGAGTGCATTTCTGCTTTGAACCACCAAATTTTTCCTACCCCTTGAAAAGCTGGGGGTTTTTTCTCCCATGCCCATCTCTAGCAACTTTCTGTTTTTTCAAAGGCTTAACTTCCCAGGAACTCCTGGAAATATATATCTAGTTCATAATCTCTAAATTAACCAGAATTTCTATTAAACTGTAAGTAAGGTACTTACTTTAGAAATATGTGTTCAAAGGAACCACTAAACTTCATGGCTCTATCAATACGTACTTATCTCCTAATGGTATACGTGTTTAATATATATGTAAATAAAAGTTATTAGCAGAGATTGCGTGTTTGGCTATAACTGTGGGTACCAGAAGATTACCCTGGGGATCTTTTAAACTCTTCTTTGTTTTATTCCACATGAGAATGATAAGATTTTTATTGAATTAAATTTAGTTTTATTTAAATTATCTTGATACGTACCCAGAAAGTGTCTATTTAAAGGAAAATGTGTATCTGATTTCAGAGACCCAGAAGAGATACTTCTATACTTCTCTTTGGCCACAAGGGAATATGACAGGAACATTTTATTTCAATATTACTTTAATTAAGTAAGAGCTGATATGGAAAGTGTGTAGTGCCCTGTAATTTGATACGGACATTTTCTAACCTTTGAAACAGACTGTGGAAAGCTCTCCGTGTATGTCAATTCCTGGGGTGAGCTAGAGTGGATACTTTTTGAGTTTGTCATCTATTTCTGGTGTCCTGGCAGTATTTTTCCTTATCAAATCCATAAGTTATGTCATTTCTATTTCTGTTCTTTCTTTGAATCAGTCAAGGTTGTGGGTTTTTTTCATTAGCTGTTATACAATGTCACTTATATTCCTGGCATCTGTATTTCTAGAAGAATTTGTGTGTCATTTTTGCATGCTTAGCACCTGCAAAAAAATGGAATTTATGAGTTCACTTTGCATACACCGTACCTGCATCCCTGGCTTTGCGTTCACTAATTGAACTTGGAGCATGTAAGTACTCTCATCTCAGACATACTCCAAAAGGGGATGTGCAAGTCAAAAAAGCATTGTAGGATTGTGTATGGAGAAGCATTTTAAGGTCTGTTTTGGACATGCTGGTGCAAAGGCTATTTTGGTCCGGTGGTAAAGCACAACCAACGGCCTAGTTCAGCTTTTCCATTATTGATGGCTTCCCTTCAGAAACTGAGTGTGCATGAAAGCCGGCGTTTCAGGGCTAGTGGCTTAAGAAGGATCTTTCACACAAATCTTGTCTGAAGTTCTCTGCCTCTTGGGGCGATAGGAGTATTTTCTAAAACCTCAAGAAAATTGAAAATCATGGGATTATATGGGGTAAAATGTCTGTTTTGACGGGCTTGGATTTTTTGTTTGATTTTAGTTTTTATTGTGTTTTTCTAAATCAGGTAGATGAGGCAAAAACATGCTCATGTTGTAGGGAGTGACAATTCAGATATGCCAGTGAGAAATTTGTAAGAAAAGCCTGTCATGGAAAGGATGGGAACTGCGTGCTGCACAGATGTGGTGTAGGAACACCACATCTTTCTTTATTTAAAAGAAAACCAAACCAAACAAATAAAACACAGGAAATTTGGGCTTCACCTGTATCATTCTTATGCTCAGCCTGGAGAAGGATGCCCTGTGACCCTCAGGCCACTGGCCAAGAGCAGCCAAAAGCAGGGATGGGAGAGTAGGAGAGCAAGGAAGGCATCCATAGTATAGGTATGCTCTGACCCACGCGCAGGAATTAGCCGGTGCGTAGGTGTCCCCAGCATGGGAACTGCCTCATTCATGGCAGGGGAAGGACCGTGCTGGGATCAATCACAAAGTGAAGAGCTGGTTTTGAGCCGTAGAGCTAACAGAGCTTTATAGCAGCAGCAGCAGCCACCGTCTGCTGCAGTGAAGGGTAGGTGAACGCTACGGGGATTCCTGTTCATCGTGAGATGGCAGAACAGAGCCAGCGGTGCTTCCCTACATTAGCATGTTTCTTATCCACGTGGCAAGAGTTTGTTCAGGCTCATCATTCCTTTCTCAGCATCTACATTTCTGTTGCATTAATGAAAAGAAGCTGGAAATTAACATGTCTATATTGCTAGAGAGCTGCTGGCTCTTTTCTTATAGAAAAATCTGCCTTAGAAAAAAAACTGCAAGGAGGAAAAAAAAATCAAGTTTTGTAAACAACATTGTATCCATGTCTTGAAACCCTACCAAAAATTCCACCTTCATGAGAAATTTTAGCTCTTTGAATTGTCAAGTTTGCTAAATGTAAGTGGGGTGATTAGGTTCCTTTTCTTCGTTCAAAGCTTTTGGGCAGGAATTTCAGCTAATATAAATGTCCCTCATGGGCCAGATTAGGTCTCAGTATCTAATCTAACTTGAACATTGAAGTGACTTGGATTTTTTCCTGTCTTTATTTTTCTTGTAAATTTTCTTTTCATTTTCTTTTCCTTCCAATCAGTTGTCTTTGGGAACTTTTCAGTTGCAGAAAACAGTTGTATGCATAAATAGATAATGGAAATTCTAAGAATTCAAATTTGTTTTCAGACTGACTTAAAAAGAAGAGTAATCGTTTCAAATTATACTCTACAGTGCAAATTGCAAAAGAAATCCCTAGCAGTTGATATGGGAACATTGAAAAAATTCATTTTTCTTGAAATGTTGTGAAATAAAACAATATAATTATTAATACAATTCAAATAAAATGAATATAAAATCAAGGTTAAGTTAAATTAAATAAACTGATAATCAAACTGAAATATTTTTTACCTTAATGAAAAGTTTTTGATATTGGCAAAATAAATATTTTGACCCTGGTGGCATAAGGTAGGAATGCTACCTTCTTTGTGAAGCTTTACTTTAGAAAATTTAAAAATATTGTTGAAATTACCATAGTGGACTTTTTTTCTCTCCCCCTGCCCCAGTAGAATGTTCTGATGGAAATCTGTTTTTCTTTCATGCACTAGTTCAGTCCAGAAAATATGTAATGCCAATGCTTCATTTCAGTGCTAGCTTCAGTCATTTCCTGAATTCTTCTCACCTTACTTACAGCGTGCCCCAGCTAAGGTCAAGGTTTGGGTAACAGCGGTCAAGGGTTGGGTTTTAGCAGTCAAGCAAACAGATTTTGGCCATTTATTTAGTGGCTAAATCAGGAATCCCAAACTCTCTGGATGTCAGGGACGCAGTAAGTCATAAGAAGTGATTCCTCATTGCAAGTGAAAGAGAACTGACCTCTCTGGCTACGTGTGCCTCTTGGTTCAGGTGCTGAGGTGGGACTCGTTCAAACGATCCATTCAGTGTCTGGTTTATCCCAGCACAGTGAGCTGGTCGTGGTCTAGGATACAACAATGTTCCCTGTAAAAATTAGTGCATTAATTTCTGGTTTTGTTGTATAGTGGTGCAAACCTACTTACTACTTCCAATTGCCGGTGTATCAAACCCGTATAACTGGGAGTAGATTGTGGCTCTCGTTGTGGATGGTACAAAGTACCAATGCCTGTGTGGATGTGCCTTTTCTGGTTTGGTATTACCAAATTAAGTGTCAGTTTGTGAAATATTTACTCTATCTGCAGAGCAGATGGAGTGGAAATGCTCATGTGAGTAAATATTTGCCATATATGGACTGCACAATCTGGCTGCATCCTTGCTTATACTCTATAATTTATGCTTTTTAAACAGCAATGAAGAAACCTCAAAAGATTCAGAGGTTCATTTGGATTCTCATAAACACCAAAAGCTTGGATGCTTTCCTCTGCCTCTTGAGGCTTTGCAATTTCTATAAGAAATTTGGTAAAAGCAGTTTCTGTAGGAATGTAGTTCATCCTTTCAGTTCTCCTTCCATCTAGGTGCAGAAAAGTGGGATAACGGCAAACTGACAGGGAACATTCACTGCATATGTTTACACTGTAATACATAGTACTGTTTAGATTTGGGTCAAGTATGATGTTCAAGACAGGCGGTACCATTTTTCCCTAAAAATTTATTCTGTTCCAGGTGGGGTTTTTGTTTTGTCTTATTTTTTTAAAATACCTAATTCTGTTCAAGACCCTATATAAGAGAAGTCGCGTTTGGCTGCTGTCAGTTGAGTATGTTATCTGTAAACTCATTTACCATCTCTTCTACTAGATAAGGAAAATTTCAAAACACATTCACCAAGTGAAAGAGGAGAGAAATAGGGAAGTTTTTTTTAATTATACTTTTAAATTATTTTGTTCTGAAGATTTATTAAAAGGGGAAGAAAACCCCCTAAAGTTCTGAAGGAATATTAACATAACATGCCTGTAACTCAAGCTGTGTTTAATGAGAGGTGCTGTTTTTTTCTGCCATGAGGGCTACAGTCCAATGAGTGATAGCTATGAAAGAGGTCACATACATATTCATCAAATTCGACATGCACATGTAAACTGGTTTTAATAGGCCATGACAGCAGAAGTTGTGTCAGGCAAATAGCTGCACATGTGCTCATTCCCTCGACTGGCATATTTAGCCATTATCACTCTGGTATCCATGGATGAAATATTAGCTTGTTAACTTAAGACCATCAGTTGTTGCTGATGCTTAGTGGCAACCAAAAAAGCACAGATTCCCTCTGCAACTTTATTATGTGCAGAGCTAGGATTGAATTATTACAATTTCATTGTAATATTTCCATTTCCTTCCCTTATTTATTACGGAGGATATTTGTAAGTGATAAATTGGAACGCAGCTACGATATAAATAAAGGGACTATTGATTCGAAAATACTCCAAGGATTGGAACCTGTTATTTCCATGAATTTCTTGCACTGTGCTTCTGATTGTACATTCAGAAGGGACAATGTTGCTACAGCATTAATTTTTCCATGAGCACATAGCAGCGTGTATATTGACATAAAAAAAAAATAAACCAAAGGAAAATACGGTCCTTCAGAATCCTCAGCGCAGCAAGGGGTAAACGACCGCGCTCTGCCACGTGTAAATCAGCAGACCTACTGGATCCTGCTGGTTTGTTTTGCCTAAGGTGTGACAGTTGGGTTAATAGTTAACCTCTTTTTGTTATTCTCTCCTAGGACTAGGGAAAAGGAACACTAGGCTTTCCTTTTCCCTTCTTTTAGGGGAATAACATCTTCCTGCATTAGTAAGAAAGCAGAGAATGGCAACTATGTACAGAAGTACAGGCTTACTTAGACAACAGCTTTGCATTTTAAGAAGGAAGGTGTACTGTATTGCAGTCTTTTCCCCAGAGAAAATTTTTAAAGGCTACAGATTTTGGCTGACGTGTGGGACTGGGCTGTGATGGTATGTTTGAGGAAGTGGTCTGGATTGCTACAGCAGCAAATGTACCTTTGTGTGATACAAGATTGATACACTGCTTCATAGACCTGCCTCATTACTATACATACGTTAAGAAACCTGAAGTGAAAGCTTGAACAGGGTGAGAAACCTAAAAAAGAGTTAAAACCTTGTAGCGTTCTAATTATGTATGCTGAGGTGTGAACGCTTTGCTTTTCCAAAGCGGTTCCCTTGCATTTCTTGAAGAGCTTTTGCAAATATTGAGAGCTAGTGAAAGCAGATGTCAAGCTTGGCCAAATTATAGTGTACTTGATTGTAATTTAAAAGTAATAAAACAAGTCAGCACTGAGGCAGCTCATCTCAGTAAAGAAGGAAATAGTTCCCTCTGTAAACAAGTCCCTCTCTTTCCATGTCAGATCAGGAGAGTTAGCTGCCCAGGTCACGAGGATGAAACCTTTAGGTGCACAAATAAGATGTGGAAGGCAGGTTTTGAACTGTATCCTCTCCTAGCCTGTTGGCTCTTGACGTGGTGGAGGAAAGCTGGCAGGAAGCTCAAAATAGTTTTTAGGTTTTCTTCTGCACAAGGACAATAACTATCTCCCTGGAGACAGTACTTGCAAATTGCTGGTGCACGTTCTTATTTTGGTCACAGTCCCTCCTGTACACAGCCCATCCCCTAAAAAGCTCTTTATGCCAGGTCTGGTATGAAGTTGGCTAAGGTAGCTTATCCCGTCTGAGAGTTACTCCCCTCCCTGGAGGGAGTATTCATGTAGCGAACTACAGCTGCAGTGAATAACACCAAAGAGTCTTCTCTGGAGTTGAGGTTGATGTTTATTTTAAGAAAGCACACCTCGTCTTTGTGATTTCAGACTCCCACACAGCTGGGAATGCCATGGCCAGTTGAGAAATCTGTAAAACTATATTCCCAGGGCAGATACATTCATCAGTTACTGCGTGCTCCTTTGCATGTCTTGTTCTGCTTCTATTTTGTGTAAGAACGAGCATGGAGAACGGCACACTGTTAACCATGCCAACTGCAAAGAGAGTCAGGTTCAAAGATAAATACTTAAGGAAAAGTACTGTGTTTCAGTTTTGAGGGACCAATTTGGAAATTACCTGTATTCACAAAAGGTGACACATTTTGAGACGGTCCTCTCTGCCTATTTGTCTCTCTGTCTTCTGAGTTTGGCAGTACCTGGTTCAGAGGGAAGATCAAGCTACAGCAGGATAATTGCCGCTGTTTGAAGGTTAGTCTTGCTCTAATCATCTGGAGGTGAGGATGGCAATATAGTCTGAAGTAGCAGGCATTGCACCCCGACCAAAATGTTTCTTAGCATCGAGTGTTGCTACTCCAGGCAGTCCTGATATCCAGATAAACAGACAGTGATTCTTGCCAGTCGTCTTCATCTCTGAGCTGGAAGAGCCTTTTCCCTGCTGGGCTGGAGACACAGGATCTTGGTGTACAGGTCACTGGAAGATCAGAGTTTCTGAGTCTGAAGTCTTCCAGACAGCGTCTTCCTATGCAGCTCTGTAGGGAGAGTCTAGTGCAAGGGGTCGTGTGGAAGGCTCTTAGGTGCTGCTGTGCTATAAATGAGAATAATTTAAGAGCAGAGACATTGAGAGTTGACACGAGTTAATCTTTTACTGTTGCTCTATTTCATATTTGTTAATGCAGCGAGGCTAGTTTCAAATATTTTGAAAGAAGACCTGAGATTGCTCCAGTATTAACTGTGCAAGAAGTCTACCCTATAAAAAGACTTTATCTTTTTATTAAAAAATGCACTAAGTCGTGGGAAAATATTCAAAATGAGGAATGATCTGATAAAAAACATTAGAGGCTTGGCTTTGGCTCATATGAACTTTTCTGAAAGAGAAGGGACGTGTTTGTATACTTCTTATCAAACAGCCCCAGATTTATTTATATCAATCATTCCTGTAACATGACATGTGAAATTAACATTATTATTTAACTTTACATTACAGCGACAAGTAACATCGGTTTTGATCTTGTCTAGATGGGAGGGGATGGTTTCCAAAAGTGCTTTGCAAGAAATGGGAAGACTGGCTGCTCTTTAATAATGCGGAGTGCAGTTTTTGGTTCATCTGGGTTTAGGAGCACAATTTTTTATGGAAGCCAGAAGAAGGTTTTTCAAAACTTCCTAGTCATATTGAGAAACCTGTCCTCAGAGCAGGACAATAATATGTTGCAGTCTTCATCACAGAGCAGCCGTTGAGGTTTTTCTTCACTCTTCTGACCTCAAATCAACTTTCTGTCTTGAACATACAGTAAACAGTTGAACTGCATTCATTCCAAAAGGCAAACGCATCTGATCTCGCAATGGAAGCTATTTATTTGACTTTTTTTTGTTGTTTCTTTTGTGACAAACTCTTTAGCCTCTTTGATTTATTGACGTGCTGAGTTAATTCATGATTTGTATATGTAGGGGGTTAGGGGTGTGCTGGGGTGGATTTTTCGGCTCTGGTATGGCCCCAGCATTTGCAACTGCAAGTCTAATTAGTGGATGAGGCAGCAAGAGCTGCTTGTATGGTCATTTTTGTGTGTGTTTTAATTGAAATCAAGAAATACAGCAAGTCAGTGGTTAATGTTTATAAATATGCATACAGTTAAACTTTCTGTGGATGTTTAACTGTTCCATAAGCTTCTGAGTCCATGACCCAATGCTCCTTTGGTGATGTCCACGCAGCTTTGCTGCATAATCCCACATTATTGGTGGGATGAAGGATCAGAAGTGAAACAAACACAAAGGATAGAGCGTGCACTGTAAGTGCTGGCTATAACACGAAATCAGAATTTGTCAATTAGTTAGTTTTGACAAAATGAAGTCCTCTGCTAGCCTGCCTTCAGAAAAGTTTTTATGCACTAGCAGATGTCGAAATCATGTGAAATAAAACCTGCTTATCTAGTCCTTTATCCTTTCCTCTGAATCTCTACTCCTTTAATTAAAAAAAAAAAAAAAAAAATCTTCATCCTAAAGTTTTAGAAAAAACTTTTCAAGTGAGGCTGCCTTTCTGTAGCCATCTGCAGTACTCATGGCCGCTGAATGCCAGCCACACCATCCCAAAGAACTGACATGGTATTCCCTAAGGAATAAGCACAACCAGGGAAACGAAGCCTCAGGTTTTTGTCTTGCTACCCTGCCCAATGGGAGAAGCCCTATATACCAGTTCTGATCACTTTTCTGAGTCAGTAAAGCGCTATTTGGCACATAGTTCCCTAAAGTTTATGGGGAGGATTTTCCAATGACATGACATGTAAAAGATGGTGTCTTGCATGTGTTTTTCCTTTCTCCCCTTCCTCACTGACTGCTGGGTCACTGTTGTCTGGTTGAACATACACAGCGTGTGCACTATGTGAATTCACACTTCCTTGGCAAAGGCACCTCATACAGAAAGCTCACTCCATAAATAACATGGGCTGTGCGTTTATTCTGCTCTGAAATGCTGTAAAAAATAAAAGGCTACCTATCAAAGTTGTTTGTCTAATAATGGAGGAAGGGGACGATATTGTAAACACTGTCCAAATGAATTGTAGTAACCAGAATAAATGGTGGTTGCTGTTACTGAGCGCTGAGACTGAATTGAGGCCTTTCCAAATACATCACATGTGACTTTAATCCATTCCAGAGCCCAGGTCTCTTCCAGGCTTGGAAATTTGATGCTCCGAGGTGCTAAGCCCCCTCTATTGCTATAGAAATCAATAGGGCAGCAGCCTGCTCAGCACCCCGCAAAGGTGATCAATCTGTCGTGGGCCTGGTCCTCCAGGCCTGATCCTGCACAGCGTTTCTGTCCACACTTAATTTTAGGCAGGGATATACCGCCTTTTGCAGAAGGACCGCTCGCTTGCTTTAAGTTAGCATGTATAGAGGGTTTACAGCATCAGGGCCTCAGTCTGTGTTTGGTTTTTCTGTCGCTGCTTTCTAGTGCGCCTTCCTTGTTACAGTCTACTTGAATAAGGCCCCATTTCTCTTTTTAAAATCACTGGTTTATCTCCTTTTGGTGGACAAACATTCCCGGCACTGAACTTGTTAATAATAAGCTGTGCCTAGGGTGTAAAGGAATGTGTTTACAATGTATAAAAGAGACCGTAGAGGATAAAGTTAAATTATATCCAGCCAAAACTGATTTTATGTGAAAGTTTAATCCAGCAGGTGCAGAAACAGTAGGGTGGGGAAGGGGTGGAGGAAATAATAAAACAAAACAAAAATGTTCTCAGCCATCAATATTTGCTGCCTGAGAGGGGGATGAATCGTGCTTCAAACAGCCCTTTAGACGCCACCGCTTAAGAGTCAGAAAAGGAGCTCTTTTGAGGTGACATTCAAACCTTTAATAGCGGGCAGTCGGTTTTGACAATAATAATTTTCTCTCATTGCAGGCCAGCGACTCTGCTGCTCGCTTACCTGTCCTCGGCAGCCTGGATAGAGCGGTAACCTAATCCAGTGCAGTTGAGGGATGGGGGGCAGAGGCAGAGCCTGCAGGCCTCCCCAGCCCATCCGTAATTATACGGCCGGCAGAGGAGTGCCTCAGGTTGCACATTAGGCCCTCGCTGAGATTAGTAATTATAATATCAGTTTTCTCCAAATAGGTCTGACAGAATGGCACTGGTAGCAGAGGTGACTCAAAGTTTAGTAAGTCTTAGGGAAAGTTTACTGTCTCCTGCTGCTTTCTGTCCCACAAATTTGGCCTCTCTAATAACCAGCACCGGCCACAAACAGTAGGAATCCTTTTCAATCACTATTAGCAACACTTCATTTCTGTCATATTTGACCCCTGGCAAGCTGCAGCCCAGCAAAGAGCATTCCCCGCAGAAAGTAAGCAGACATCCAGGATTTACTCTGTGACAAATGACATTTTTAAGGGCCCTTAAAAAACACTGAGACAAATTCACAGCAGGACTCTGGAAAGCCCTTTACCAACCTCCAAAGGAGATAAGGGGTAGGCATAGCCCTTACACGGTAGCACCTCATCTTTGCCTGTTTCTTCTGTGTGACTTCATCTTTGCTGGTACCTCCGATAGGAAACTGCTGCTCCCCTTCAGTGTCTTAAAAGCATGATGAGGTTATTTGTGTTATATACTGCAAAGTTTCCTAACACAATAATGTCTTTCTCTCACCTAGATGTTTTCACTCGCAGCTTTTTCTGTGTAGTTCAGCAACCCTGTTTTTATCAGGGAAAAAGTGAGGCACACGGAGGTGGTTGTGGCCACCAAGCCAAGTTCTAGTCTTGCCTTAATTTTAAAAGAAATTTCTTAGTTCATCAGGAAACCAAGTCTTTATTAAAATTCTGTTGGGCCCAAGAAAGAAGTCATAGTGGGGTTTTATTTGCATGTTTAGTTTCTTGTAAAGACAACTATGCATTTGAGACTAGGTTGCAGGCACCAGTATGCAGACAATTCAATGTTGCAAGGGTCTAAAATGAGTGTGATATGAACCTGGAAAAGGCAATCAGAGGCAGAAGAGAGCAGAATGACTCTGCTGGGAGATAGGAGCAGAATAAATAGGAGATGCACAGACTTCTCCTCTTTAGACACTTGCAGCTCAGTAGTTCTGAGGCAGATCCTGGTTGCTCAGTGAGATCTGCAGGATGAAGATGAGGCCGTAGTCTGGTAAGTGTAATGAATATATTAAAAAGTCGGGAGAAGATGTAGCAAGACAGAAAAGCCAGGGCTTTTATGCCACAGCTTCTTACATGCTCTTCCCAGCTGTTCTTCCTTCTTTATTCCATTTCCTCACCCTGTGATTTACAGAGGGGGAAAAAAACAGAAAAACATCTTGGCCGATGGTTTATGGCCATTCAGAAAGAGCGGTCATTGGGGTCACCCTGAGTCCTTGTGCACTTGCAATAGCAGATCGCATGTTCTCCTTCCTGCCCGCCGTGACCATGCAGGCCAGCAGCACGCTCGGTGCAGAGAGCTGCCTAGGTGCGGCAGGCACTGCCCCGACCGGGAGAACTGCATTGTTTGCCCTTTTGTGATATTTTTTGCAATGCTCACAGTTGACATTTGAACATATTTTGGAGGGTGTGTTGCAGCCACACCTAAGCCTGTGCCCACGGGCCTGTTGTCTGTCTGACCTGGGAGCCTCCCTGGGAGCCAGGCTGAGGGCTGCCCTCCCTATTCAGTGTATGCCTGTCCAGTGCATCCCTGCTTCAGTGATTTGTGAGGCTCTTTGCTTAGTGTCAGGTTTCCCATGAGCAAGCTGGGGGCTGTGTTGGTGACTGGAGCCAGAAGGGAGGGCTGTGAACCCACTGAAGAGGTACCTTGCTTTTAGGTCAAGAGCAAAAGACCCCAACCAGTCCTGCGTGCTTTCCTTGCGCAGTGCCTGCACGCTCATATTTCTGCATGCAAAATGAGAGCTTCACCGTAGTTTCTAGGCTTCTGTCTTCTGGCCAGTTTACGTCTTTCTTGGCGAACCAGTTGTTGGCACATTCAATTTCCCAGTGGCTCAGGCAGCTTCCACAGGTAGAGAAAACAGGCTGGGTTAGCACTGACTGACTGAGAGCTAGCTACCCTCTCAGCTGTGCAATGGAGTTTGCCAGAGATTGGGATTAGGTGAATGAATATGAGGTGCAAGAGTTGTATTTTTCATTCATTGATGTAACAGTAAGTGTATGTTAAAAGGTAGCACAGAATGATTACCACTCGCAATAGGTATCTGTGAGAGGGTGGGGAAAAAAAAAAAAGTCGAGAATTGCTGTGCATCTGTGTGTATTTTGGGGCCTGAAAGTGAGTGCTCGCTAGAGTCTTTGATCCACATCTTGGCATTTTGCTGAAGAAGGCTAAGCTAGACTGATCAAAAAAGAGCAGTGTGAAGAGAGACCAATTACTACTTGCATGGTACCATGTGAGATTATCTCCTGGACCTTGATACGCTCTTAATATACTGAAAGTAGCCTAAGAAGGGGCAGCTTAGTTGCTGAGATTGTGTGCATTGAATTGAAAGTATTCTGTAGCCATGAAAATCTCCTTTAAAAGTACATTTCAGTTTTGGCTCATCTTCTCCTTTCTGCCCCCTGTCGAGGCATACAGAGTGAGTAAACAGCACAACAGAGCTGAAATCCTAGCAGATGCTGGTGGGGTCCATGGTTCGTGCTGGGGTGTATCACTCAAGGGAGCCTGGATCAAACAAAGCACATCGGTCTTGCTGTTCAACTCAGGCAGAAATCAGGCATCTGGGACAAAGTGTGTAACCTAGTACTGTCTCCCACTTTACACCATGCTCTTCCCACCCCGGACGCTCTAGGCTGATACACTTATTTAAACAGCAAAAGTTGTGCTATTGGACAACCATCTTGGCTGAGGCAATCACCGCCCCAGCCCGAGTAACCCATTATTGTATTTTGTCAGGTTGGTTTCCAGCTGGCTCAGGTTCCTCAGCCATGCAGCTGTACGAGCGCTCTGGTTGGGGCCAGGGAAGAGAGACCCATGAGGTGTGGGAGGCACCCATACATCCAAGTAAAACCACAGGAGGACCCCACATGTCCTGAGTGTCATCACTGTTGTGAAGTCCAGGAGATACCTGCTCTTTTAGTGCTCAGGTAGCTGAAGTCCACTCACAGGAAAGACAGGTTTTCCTTAATTCTTTCTGATTTTTTTCCTCCTTAATGTCATTAATTGATTTTCTTTCACTGTGGCCAAGGATTACCAAGTTCCCTCTGAGCCTGAAGGTACAGGATACTTCTGAAGTCTCAAGGCAATGTAATTAGTGAGCTGTAAGGAGACACAGAGCCCAGTTAAACTATCAGCCACTACTGGAAATTTGCAGTGGAGCAGTGCTGATTCTGCACCGTGCGAGGCAGAAAAACCATTAAAAGAAGTCCAGTCCTGCTGAGGAGGAGTGGTATGTCTTGTGCTTAATGCATCGAACGGGGATTCAGGAGAAAGAAGCCAAATTCCCGCTTTCCCAAATTCCCTGCCTCAGCCTTGCTGCCTGTCCTTCGGGTTGCCACTTACTATCTGAGCAAAGTTTCTGTGTGCCTGTGCAAAGCTGATTTTTCTTAGAAAAGCAAGACGCCTGACACAACCGGGCCCTGCTCCCAATAGCTGCCGTCAATATAAAGTATCACAGTTAAAGTGCATGGCTGGATATTCACCTTTGAGTAATGACTTTGTTTCTTGGGCTAACCCACAATGTAGAGGTATTTTGGGCTTGTTGACTTGCTGCTATGCTAATGCTTATTCCCATGGTTTGTGTCTTTTTTTGTGTCGCTTCATTTGTGTGAAAATCTGCACCTTTACATTTCCAGGGATAGTCTGGTCCAGACTGAATTAATATAAAGCTCTGTGGTGAAACAACGGGACAGGCTAGTGTTAAAAGGAAGGGAAGCAGAGGTGACTCAAAGTTTAGAGAGCCTTAGAGAAAGTTTACTGTCTCCCGTTGCTCTCCGTTCGACAGAGTTGGCCCATCTAAAACCAACACTGGCCAGCAGCAGTGGGAATCCTTTTCAATCACCATTAGCAACACTTTTATTTCCATCATACTTGACCACAGCAGGCTGCATCCCAGTGAAGAGCATTCCTTTCAGAAAGCCAGCAGACATTCAAGTGCAGCGGATTTACTGTGTGAAAACGGCATTTTTAGGGGCTTCTGAAAATGTTTAAATGAATGCTCTTTTTTTATTCTTTCTCACAGCTTGATTCTCAGCTTAGAAAGCCCTTCTTGCTAAACAATTTTAGAGTTTCCTACAGGAGCTTAGAAGTTAGGTTAACGTTCGCAATATAAATGTTCTGTTGCTGCTGTGAAATTACACATTTCTTAAGGCCTGTATATTGGCAAAACAAATGTTTGTAGCTATTTTGTTCAGCATGGATGAATTGGGGTTACTGATGCATATTTTTGAGTCGACAAAAGAATTCTGCAGTCTTTTAGTTTTGATGAAACTCTGCAGTAATGTTTGCGAGGTTTTTGTGCTCTGACTGGTAAGACAGCCTTCCATAATACAGCCCTATGCAAGCTGAAGAGCCAAAACGAAAAATCTCCCCCCAGTTTGGCCCTATTCCTAAAACTTTCCATATCTCGTTAATCAGGAGACTGGTTTCAGGTCAGAGAGAGGGAGCCAGTGAAGGGACATAAACTGAAAGGCTTATTTGTTGGAGAGGACAAATCGGAATAAAGTCAGTCTCCATTACAAATCATAGCTAAAGCAGAGTTACAAGGAGCTGGATAAATTCGACTCGCAGTGCGGTGGAGTGGTAGGACTTCCCTTCGCTCCCCAGACTAGATTAAAGTGGCTCTGGGTTTGGTTCCTTCCCTGCACAGAAACGCCTGGGCTCACGCCAGTTCTGACTGGAATCAAAGGGAATCTCTCTTCTGCAGTGAATTATGTGATGGGCAATTATGTGCAAATAACTATAAAAGTATGGGTTTTGTCAAGTTCCCGTAAAGTCCCTGTTTATATTCACAAACTTTTACTGTCTTCTTCCCTGAGGCTGGAGATTTCAGGAGCAGCTTGTGAACTCTGTGCTCCTCATATTTTTTTGCTGATCCCGGTTTTGGGGGTATCGCTGAACCGACGGCTGCTCCCACCATGGGATTTCCACACGCTGATTCCACTTGCCTCTCCCTACATAACCTGTAATTGTGTCTCAGGTTAATCCCACCTCACTAAATTAATAGCCCAGTCAACAAAGACAATCTTTTGCAGTGCCCAGAGAGAAATGAGCATATTGAGGCAGTTTTTCAGCCCACCTATGGGATGAATCATCTCCTAAAGAGGTTGTAGCCCGTTGTTAATTATGGAGCCTGGGTGAGTCATCCCCTAACGGAGATGCCACCGGTGAGACTGGGTGCATCCAGGCCTGCGGTGCTCCTGCCCAAAGCCCTCCTGAGCGTGCAAAGCAGTGGGTACAAATTTGGTTTGGGTTAGTGTGAAAACATAATGCAAAATGTGGTCCGAAAACCACGTGCAGTGGAACAGTTTGACATACTTCTGTTGTTCTCGGGGAATAAGTGTGGCAACACTTTGGGAGTCAAGCACATAATTTGAATATTGGGCCTTCTAATTGATCCCAGTCCCGACGAAGACAGACTTGACATTACATACTATATGATCACTGGCACAGCAGGGGCAGTTAGACAGAGGGGATTGAGTGGTGTGTTCATGAAAGACCTAATGGAAATCAAAGATAAAATGTTGCCTCCAGGAAATTATGCTCCCCCACACATGTGGTCTGTTCTTTCTTATACCAAGAATATAGGGAATATTTAATGAACTGGATCTTAAGTGAGTATAGTGTGTTTCCCACTGCAGCTATGTGGTCTCCGTTAAATGCAATACTGTATTTTTGATGGGCAAGCAAATTGGTTTCTTTTGTTTCGTTTTGTTTTGTTTTGCTGACATTAGCCAAGAGCTTACATTTTCAATTTCCTACAGTAAATTGTGCTTGTCCACTTTTGAAAAGTACAGAACAAAAGTGTATAAATGTGTGTGTCGAGGGTGGCAGAGTGGAAGATGGAGTTCAATAGTGCAGGTTCTGCTGGCTTTTATCTAGATTGAGGTGAATATTTACCTGACTGTCAGATATTTTCTTTCCAGAAATCACTGCCCTCCTAACAGTTCTCATGTCCTTGTGCACTCCATAATTATTATAATATTCAGTAAAAAGGTATTTGGACTGCAATACTGCATTTAAATGACTGACTCATTCAAGTGCTCTGTAGTCTGTTAAGTTAGACCTTCATTATAGATTGACCAATTCAGACTTAAGGTGAGATGTACTCAACAAACGTGGGTTTATCTTGTTTCTGCCAAGTAAAAACATTCTTGTTTTGATGGTATTTTCCAGCATAATCTCTGTTATTAGGGTACAGGTGGGAAAGTGTTACTCTGAGTGTGTCTACTATTTTGGCAACAAAGTCGGTAGCTGCTGGGTGCTGAGATGATTTGAAAGCGGAGCCAGTGCAATGTTCACAGTGATCAAACTGGAGCTATTGCTGCTGTGTCAGCTGCCAAAGATACATAGTTAGAGACTTCATTCAGGGAGAATGAGGAAAATTCATAGTCCCATGATATTAAATAAAGAGAACAGCCAAAGCCCTTATTACATATTTCCTTTTTTCCATTTCTTTGTATGCCATTTTCTCCTCCTTTACATCTCTCTGTGTCAGAAAGGTTCTTATTGAAAAGGTTTTGTAGGTGTTGGGAACAAAAGCAGCTGAACTTGTAGTGTGATCCATCTGACCAGCTCCTCCTGCCATAGACAGCTGTTCTTTCCTTTCAAACCCTCCAAAACCACTCTGAGCTAAATGTTTCATTTTTAAAAAATGAATCATCAATCATAACCCTTCTAGTAAGGAGAAGAAGATACTTCTGAACAATAACTATAAAATTTCCTTGCATTCCTTTCAAGACGATGTCTGTGGCTCTTCCTGTAATAACTGTCCTTTCTCTGCACCTACTCGTCCTTCTTACTGTGTGTTTCTTCTTCTCCATCCTCTCTCAAAACATGCTGTCCGCTCTGTCTTCCCACTTGTATCACATTCCCTGACTTTTATCCTTTCCATCTTGTTTCCATGGGCCTAGTCTGGTACCACTGAAATTAATGGACATTTTGGCAATTTCTCTGCCTATAACAAAGCCAGATGCTGTCTAAGTGCTGCTGCACTTGGACCAGTAGCAAATGTATCAGGTTGCCTATGAAACTCCATCACGCTGGTGCTCTACAGGAAAACCAGCGCTGCTTTTGTCAGGCTGGCCAGGATGTACATCATTACTAAAGAAGCGTTCGGGCCGTATGGAAAATTAAATCAAACTCTAAGATCCCAAGATGAATTGGAGATTGGCTTCCTCCCAGTTCTGTTCCTCAGGCTGAGATCTTTAGCAGACATATGCTGGAGGAGGGATCAGGGAAGAAGGGAAAAGATGGAGCAGGAGAAAGGGAAGCTTTAAATGCCCTGAGGCAAAAGCTTAGCTGGCCTTCCGTGCAGCGGTTTCTAGCTCTCTGAAAACCTCTTGCTCTCAGCTACTGAATGAGTACTCACAGTTCCAATTTCTATTTTTTTTCCTTCTCCATAAAAGTATAAATATCAGTCTGTACTAGTAGGGTAGTTTGGCTTTTGGAACAGTCAAAGGTTAAAAAGTTGTTTGGGAAACTTTACAATAATATATAAAGAGCGTGTCACCTGCTTTCTCTCCACACTGGAGAGCTGTGTTACAAAAACTCTTCTTGAACTGGTGGTTCAAGCTTCCTTTTTAGTTAAAATAAGATTGTCCATATAAACCAGACAAGGCGAAGCAACTTGAATCTTGAAAAAAGAAACAGAGGTTGAGAGAGGAAGAATCATGAATCAGGGATTGGAAAAATGTCTGTACTTTGTCCTGGATCCATCCCCTGTAAGCGCTTTTGTGATGCATTAGAAAGCCAGTGACCCTAAGCTTTCTCTTGGGGGTAGAAACTAGGAGGTGTCTCCAAAGAGCAATTCTGCCCAGCTAAAACCCGAGTCAGCCTGTCAACATACTGTCTCTCTTCATGGATGATAAAGGAAGCAAAGGGCAACTCATTTCTATTTTTGACATCTCAAGCAAATGCTTAAATTTGATAAGGATTAAATTGGTCCGTTGTATATACTTAAGGGATACAGCGTGTATGAATCTGCAGGGATGCCAGAGAGAAAAGGGGGCATTAGAATCGGTGACACAGAGGAAGGACCAGCACATGAATGAGTCTGTACATTTGGGGCAAAGGAAAGAGCAAAATAGATGATAGCCAGGAATAGATGAGACCAAGTGATGGGCACTTGGCAGAGTCACCTGTGGTGACAGAGAGGAGGAAATATGGAACAGATATCCCCGGTTGTAGCCATGTTTGGTACACAGTGGTGATAAGGCAGTCACAAGAAAATGTTAGAGGCTGAGAGATAGGGTTGCTTAGGAGGAAACGACCGGGCCATCTCTAGGTGTACTGGAGACTCTGGTAGATAGACTGCATGCAGACCTGTTTCTGATAAGCTCAACGTATCTGGGGTTTTATGCTTAAATGGCCTCATTGACTGCCATTAATAATTTGCAGCAAAACTAGATGAAAATTAAAATAACTTTCCCATGTTAAAAAAACCCACCCTAAATAATTTTGTATTTTCTCTCAGATACATGTGTAGGACCAGCAGGGTCATAGCAATTCTTGAAAGGTTAGAGAATTTGTTTGCTGAGAGACCATTGCTCTCCCATTTGTTTATTGCTTCATCTGACACCTCATGCACTACCCATGTTGCTGAGGGTTATCTATAAATCTTGTAGCTTGTACCAAATTAAGAAGACCATCTGTTGAAGAAAGCCTGTGTAAGGACGTTTCCTGGAACGCAGTATTGATGAAACTGCACCTATACCATCATTTGAAGCCCCACTTTCTCTGCAGAGAAGGGGGCAGGATTGGTTTTCTGTTGAGCAACACACAGCTCCAGTGAATCTGTAATTTCCAAATGTCTGTTGATTGAATTTGTGTATTAATGGTTATAAGGATCTTCCTCCTTAAGCTATAAATCACATTTTATGGTATTAATTCATAGGAAAAGATTAAAGCATCCTAAATAGGTAAAGATTTACAGGTTTAATATTAGCTGCTTGACTGGCATCTGATATTGTAGTGCCAGAAGACTGATTGGAGCGAGTTCATTTTTACGGAGTTATTCTTCATTAATAACCTGTTTCTGACTCCATCAAACATGCGCAAGGGACACAGAGACAGTTATTTGTTCTGAATATGCGGGACTGTAGGTTAAATGTTTTCCTTCATTTCAGATTAGTTACAGTATGTATTCTCTGCCTTAAGCAGCAACTCACTGCTGGGAGATGTGTGAAACAGGAAAGCAGTCAGGTTATGTTCTTCATGACAACAGTTTTTGAAAACTCAAGGAGGTCCGTTGTGAAGAGACCTCTAGCTTTTTGCTTTTTTTTTATTTGATCATGCAAATGTTTTCCATTTCAAAGAATGCACAATCTTTTTAAAAATATTCTTGCTGGGAGATTGAAGACATGACAGAATAGACGCCTGGGAGATCAGTTCAGAAAATGTTTTCCTAGGTAGGGTGCAACAACGAAGAAACAAAATGTTGTGAGAAATAGTTTTTGAGCTAGTGCTTGTGTATTGGAGAGGGTAGAGGGCAATGCAGAGAGGATCAGAGACATAGTAATTGCGTCTGGGAAGGTCCTGGGTGATCAGGAGAATATGGTTGACTTGTGCTGGTATGAAATAGGAAGATCTTTGTTGAATGACAGGTTGAATTTCAGTCTCTTGGTGCGTAGATGTGCATAACTTGTATATCCCTAAGTTGCCACGTTTCTACAGCAAACAAGGCTGTGTTGGCCTCTCAGCTTTAATCTCCTGTTAAAAATAAACATTAATGCAGAAGTATCTCCATGTTTAATCAAACTCTTCAGGCTAATAACAGAAACTTGAGGATGCTTCCTTTTATTTTGATACAGCCATTTTTCTTTTCTGAAAGGCACCATACCTTTTGATCTCCTGAAAATGAGACACTATTTTGATGTTGTCTAAATCGTATGCATCACACTGCTATTCAGTAAACAGTAAGATCTCAATACTACTCACGTCTCATGTTGCCCAAAACTAGTTCATTAGGCCATGTAGGGATGAGGTACGATCAGTTGTTAGCTGTCATGATGGAAGATGGATTAACTCGGTAGTTTTCCAAATTGTGATCCACAGACCTGAAGATTTAGCCAATGTTGAGCTGAGATTTAGCTGATCTTGAGAATTTTTCATGCTTTGATTCAGCTGTTAAATCATGTTCAGAGAAGTTCACCAGTCAGAAACATATCATCAGCTGATGATATGACTGGCAAAATTTGACAGGAGTCAATGCAGTCATGCAGCCCACTCTGCCTGAAGAACTGTCCCTTTTCCCAGACCTCGTTCAAAATCCCTTTCTGTGAAAGCCAGCAGCAGTGGCATTGACACTGCAACATGATGTAGTTACCAGTGGGAGGGAAAGAGTCTTCATGGTCGCCTTTATTTAAGAGATGTGTGTGGTATAAAAAGTTGTGGACACTTCTGGCTTTTCCTTCCAAGAAGTTGATGTGAAAGTGAATTATTACTACCACAGAGAAACAGAAGAAGTATAATATTAGGATGTTTATATTTTAGAGGTGATCCATGCACAGTGCCTGGAGGATGTTGTGATGAGATGTCACATCAAATAAGAAATCCAATACTCAAATTCAGTTGTCATAAAAAGAAGGTTTTGCTTTGAGTCTATTCCAGCAGTCTGACTCCATTCCAGAAAAATAAAGACTCAGTTTCAGAATGATTTTTATTTTGCTTTGAACACTGTTCACATACACTAAATGAAAAAGAACTTTCGTGTTCTAGTTAGAGAAATTAGCTCAAAGAACTTTTTAATGCTACTTGCTCTTACTTTTTATTTCACGTTCCAGAAATGTCTGTGGTGCTTGCTAAAGATCATAAAGCATCATCAGCCTCGCCTTTGCCATGCATAATGAAAGCCAGCATTTCAGCAACACTGGGAAGAAGCTTTATTTATATAGCACAAAGGAAAACAATTTTTTGAAAGACCAACATTAATCATGGACAGTACAGCAAATCACAATGTTTTCACAGCAAAACACAATCAACTGTTTTTATTCTAGCCAAAGAACAGGTTTCTGATTCTAACCCTGTGCTCCACGCCAAAGAGACACAAAAGGGCTTCTCCAGCACTGTGCCATTAAACCTCCTTCACCTCTGTAGGAAGAGCTCGGTTCTGACTGTACAGCACTGACTGTGTTTAATGAACCTTGAAGTCAATGGGACTCTGTCCATGATATCTACTCATATCTCCCAGGTCCCTGTCGATAGACCTCTGGGAAAAGCATTTTCTTTACCCTGCTCAGCAAGCAGTTCTGAGGCTGAGCAGATAGCTGGGGCATTTATGGAGACACTGCCAGCATCTGTGTTCTAGCTCATGGACTCAGCAGAGCCCCTGCCCCTTTGGCACAGCGGACTGGAAGGAAATCCTCGTCTTTTAGTGAATATTAACATAGATTTGGGATTTGGGTAGCTTTTGTGCTTGGTTTTGGGGAGGAGGGAGTGCCACCTTTCTCTTGTTCTGTTAGAAGAGACATGGATTTGCTCTGGATATCATTTTTTGTTAGCTCACTGAATTCAGTAGAAAGGCACCTGATGGAGCCTCTTATTACTAGGGCAACTTACTGCTAAGTAGGTAAGATACCTCAATCTATGACTGATTATAATTATTCTCTGCTTTCTTCACGCATTCACAGAGCTCACATGTTGTCTAAAAGTGAGTGGAGCACCGGAAGGGGAGAAACATGCCTGTAGACATGAACTAAGGCTGACAAATCCATAGGAAATTGCTTTGAGTGCACTAGATTATTCAGGAAGCCTAATGCTGTTGTATGATTTTCCCTTGGTTTTTTTCTATGATACTGTTTAATACCACCTAGATTCTTACTTCTTGAGAAATTTATTTCTCTTACAGTCTGAATACAGTTTGCAAAGGTGTGTAAGGTTCCCAAGGATTTCCCCTGAGTCAAGTTAGATACTTGCAGCCCTTTTCTTATCAATTGATTCCAGTTTTTAAACCATCAAAAGCAGTTTGATGCAAGAGTTGCATCTTCATGCCTTGAAATCCTACATTTCCTTCTCAAGCTGCTTTCTTCACTGTTCCAAAGAGCACACAGCTCCCATGTTACTAGCAATAGTAATATAAATCCTTAAATACATTAGTTCTAACAACAGCTCCTGGGACATCTTCCTGGGGATTCCCTTCTGATGTGATCTGCAGGTATTTACATTAAGAATCTGTGACTGCTTGAAAAAAATGGATCAGGATCGCAGTACTCCAGTAGCGTTTGGATTTTTTTCTTCTGTTTCCTGGTCTGTTGTTTTTCATATTCCTAGGAAAATCCCATCCAGCCTAGCACTGATCTTTTTGGCACTGCCCTTTAATAGCTGCCACCCATTCAATCAAAGTGGCGCAGAAGCTGCCAAGCTCTAGTATTTCCTTACTTTATTCCTCGAAGAATGTCTTTGCCTCCTCTTTCTTGGATGTTTTTATACATACGTTTGTAACTCTCTCTCTCTCTCTATTCCCCAAGATCGTGTTTACTTGCAATTAGCGGGGCTTTTGAACAGATTTAGGCCACTGGCACATAGCTCAATAATCACCACTTTTTCACTCTTTTCCAGTCATTCTTTTGTGATGGGCAAATATATTTCATGACATAATAATGTCCCTTGGCAGATTTGATCTCATTCTCGTAATGCGAATGTTTACAGACAATGGACTCAATATGCCAGTTAAAACAGATTTTGATTTTGCTTATCTACAGCCAAAGATCTTGGCCCCTGGTGCACAACCAAACCATGTGTAAAAAGGTATTCAGCTCTGAACGAGATCACTAACATCTGTTGCTGCACATAACGTTTAATCTTCAAACACCATCAACAACAACAAAAATCAGGCAGTTCAAAACGCAGAAATGGAGAAATACGGGCACTGTGAGAGCGAGCTTCAATTTCTCTTAATTGCTGCCGTGCCTTGTGCACGCAGTGGTGCTCTCCTCGCAGCTACAGTAGCCTGCCCTCGGGAGTCCCTGAGGATTGTACCAGGAGAGTAAAAAAACCTACTTTCTGAGAAGAGCAGCCTAAAATGCAGCCACTCCCCACCCATCCCATCCCCTGGGCAGTTGTGTTCTCGCTCAAAGCAGGTGCCAAAGGGTGGTAAATGAGAGAGATACTGAAGCGGTCAAGAGTGTTTATTAATATAATCTCTGATATGCAGAGATTAGCCTGATCTTTATGGTAAAATTAGCTCATAATCATTCTGGTTGCTCCTGATAGTCTCCAAATGCAATTTTGAATCTCCTCTTCTTCGTGGTATTCCTGAGAGATAGAATACGATCACAATTTTGCAACTATCCTGAAGAACAGGAAGTATCAGCCATCCCTTCAGGTGTTCTTTGCATTTGTCATTGAGGTATCTTTTGACAAATTTGTACTTCTTCTCCCTTCTCTGTTCCTCAGAGCTATGGCATCTCCTGGATCAGGAGCTCAATAAGGTATCTGTGCTTTACACAACCTTTCAAAATGCTTGGACCCCACCTTGGAGCTTTTTCAGAACGAAAGAACCTGCTTCTAGATAGATGTATTTTTTCTCTTTGTGGATGGCAGATGGTCTTGGCTTATTCACAGGCACTGTCCAATGCGCCTGGAGTCTGATAACCTCAGCCATCTGAATCACACCCGTGTGTAGTCATGAATTCTTGATAACGTCGCTGAAGCCTCACATATTCTCTTTACTGCTTTTCTTAATCATGAGGATTCTCCCATCATTCACTGAGTGCTCTCTCGGACATATATTTGTTGTGCTTTGCTGACATGTGTCTTGAAGCTATGCTGTTTTTTAAATACGGGGAAAAAATACCACGGCAATGATAACGGGAATAATATAAGAGGCTGATGAAATAAAGTAAATTAAAGTTTAATGCTAGCAGTGGAAGTTAGTTATGACATTTTAGTTATATTGTTCTGTCTTCTAGAGCTATAGTTTAGAGTCCTTGAGGAAGGAAAGGTTTATTGAATTTTGTTGCATAACGTCGTTGTTGCAAATGTACCTGCTGATCTGGTGCTATTATGTTTCCCATCTCCTTGACTGCTCTGAATTTTCATTGACTCATAGATTTCATGGAAAGTTCATCATAGTCTTGCACGGGCTAAGAGTCTGTTCTATTAAATGGAAATTCGGGTCTCATGTCCTTTTCAGGAGTCACGGTTAATGAACCTGCACCAAGATTTCCTACGTGATTTGCGTTCGGTACCTATGGTTATACCCTAGCATTCCTTGCAGTGAAACAGATGTTTGTCATATGGTCCTAAACATATAAATCGGCCCGGTCTTTCTGAGCGATTTGTGTGCCAAAGAATTCAGTTATGGCTCTGAATGGGCCTGGGCCATAACGCTGTGAGACGAGCTTATTTAACAGAAATTCTAGAGTGTTTGGCACATTATGTTTACCAGGGTGAGGCGAACAGGAATGAAAGGCAGTCCTGGAAAGAGGACTGTCATGGAGATGACTCACTGCAATCAAACACTTTGAGAAAATACAATCTCTAAATGTTATGTCTACAACTAATTAACTGTATTTATTGTAGGACCTATAGAAATACAGAAACTGTGAAGTTTAGGGAAAATTAAATTAGGTTTTCAAACAAATGCCAGGCTGCCCAGTGTTCTTTTTTTGGGAAAAAAAAAAAAAAACAGCAATCTCTTTGCCAAGTAAACTGAAATATGCTAAAATGCAAATGTTGATGTGATTCAACAAGGAAATTCAATCTCTGAATGCTAACTTTGTTTTCAAAAATTGAAATGTTGAAATCATGCAGGTTTCAAACTGAAAAGTAGGATCATATATACACAGTCTTTATTTAATCAGCAGCTTTGACATTTTTACATTAATTCTTTTCTCCGGATATTGTATTTTCCCCATTGAAATATGCCCAATTTACACACAGTATACTCACACTCAAATAGACACACTTGCAGTAGAGCTGACAGATTTAGTTCCAGATGTGACTATATGTATATACGTATGTGCCATATAGTAAATACTGATTTTTTTTTCTTTTTCGTTACTAATACCTCAAAATTGTTTGACTATACTTGCATAAGAATTGATATCACTAGAAACATGGCGGTATATGCTCTTTATTATAAAGGAGGGAAGGACAAGGTTCAGTAATCAAATTCCAAATGAAAATATTGTGATTTGCAGTGCAGTGGACGCATGGTCGACAAATAAAATCAAGCGGTGCCTCACGCTGATAGAATAGGACATGTGTTCTTTGCGTAAGTATTTTGATGGTTTGTTAATGGCATCAAAAGACAAAAGAGAGTAGAGAGGAGATGGATGTACTTTGTCTTTACAGCGGGTGGGTATCTGAAGGGGCAAATCCTCTCCTGGACAACAAAAATAATGCCTTCCCAAGGAGGTCTTAGGAAACATTTTTTCTCTGCAAAAGCTGCCGTTCCTCATACAGCCTTGAGCAAATAGATTGAGTAGTCAGGAGATTAGTGACCTTAGGCAAATCAACACTACATATCACAATCCGTTTAAACTTCAGATCTTGGAAAAGCTGTTTGAAGACTGGCTTCATGAGCCAGCAGTAGGCTGGCACTCTTTTTTTCTCATCAGGATAATGGTCCCTCCTCTTGGCAAGTGAAAACTTGCTCCGTGAGACCCTGCGTCCGTGCGTCAATTGGAGAGCAGCCCAGGAAAGCATGGCACTGCTAGCCAGCCAGCGTGGCGGTGTGGACGTATGAAGAGCAAGAACGTCTTTCTTCAGCCTGGTCAGGAGGGTGTTAGCGCAGCACTGAGTCTAAGTTCACAGGGAGCCTCGCCAAGCACCTTCTGGCTCCGTACTAGAGGAATGGTACGCAGGAGCCAAGACAGGGAAGCCCTGAGGAAGGGCTGTGGCCAAAACTGTAGAAATCAAATCTAGGTCTGAATAGAGCACTTTGCTGACCAAATTTGGATTGTCACCAATTGCTTCTATTTAATGAGACCCTGTGGAAAGCAGGACCTTACGCTATAAACTTCCGAAAGGGGGAGCAGAGCGTCTAGGTCGGTGATTAACCAACTAGAATAATCAGTTGTGTGTGAGATGCTTTGGGGGATAGCTGTGATTCAGTTTGTGGAAAGAACGAGGTGTCATTTCGGTTTTTTAGGGATGTAAGTTTGTAACTAATTTTTGTCTCTCCTTGCCAGCGTAACGGTTTGAATGTTAATTTAATTTTGCAGAATATCATTTATGTAAATGTAATTAGAAGGGAAACATGATCGGGAGATGCACAGCACCAACGAAAATTTATTACTCCGAGGGGTATTGCTCTAATCATTCAACTGCAATATTGAGTTTCCCCAGATTTAATCTAAAAGCAATAAATTACAAAAGGCTAATGTCCTGCCCAACAAAAAGCTGTCATGAACCCAAGTTTCTGTGGGGAAAAAATTCAACTTCATTTCAGCAACAGGCTCTCCTCGTTTACACATTCCTTTTATGATTCCAGTCAAGTCAAAGTAAAATGAATACAAATGTGAGAGTTTGAACACTTTCCCTGAATATGTATGTGTGTCTGTTGGTGATTGTAATAATCAGCAATCCAAGGCGCTGGGACTCCGTTATCTCGGGCAGAATTAGGAACGCAGTCCCGCAAAGATACAACTGCAAATTCTTCTCCCCACCTTTGCGTGACCCTGTGATTTCAGGGAAGGCAAACTTGACTCTGATCAATTCCAGTGTCCATATGAAAGTCTGTTGCTAATGTGGCGTCGTTTTTGTTCTGCCGACAGAATGAATGAGAAGAAATGAGCTGTCCTTTTGCCTGTGTTAGCGACTGTAACCTCTGTACTCCATGGGAAGCACTGTCTGTGCAGCGAAGTTGCCCTGTTGGCGCTGCTGGTCTGCATTTGCTAAAGGGACACTTTTGGAAAGTGGAATAAAAAACAAATGGATAATCAAATAATATCGTGCAGTTACTTTTGAAAGCCCTTGAATAGCAAACCTGCTATTCAAGGAGCATCTCTTCGCTTGATAAAACCTGCAATGAAAATTTGTCAGTGAATAAACAACAGCTAGGCAAAATAAGAATTGGTAAATGTCTGCCTAATGTGTAGGCTAAAACGCTGTTAAGTGTTGGGGTTTTGTGGTGCAATTTAGTATGAAGGCTGATGCCAACATTACACTTCTCTAAGAAGCAGAGTAATTAGTACAGGAAATAGGTTTCTTATGTTTTATTTAGCCAAATTCATCTCTGGTTTAACTCCACTGTAGCCTGTATTGCATTTGTTCTTATTTCCCAGTGTTCCTCTGCACAGTTCTTTATACCATGACCTTTAATTCACTGTGATTGTCTTTTATTTTAGGTAGGGGCCGTAGTTCCTCTCTCGATTTGTTAGTATCAATTATGTTGTAAGCCCGGGTTTCTTGGCTCACAAAATGAAACCCATCAGATCTGCAACAAGTTTTTACAAAGTGCAAATTGGCAGGTTTACAGATTCCCACAGCTGTACATGGGACGCGGGGAGAAGCGCAGGGCTGCAGCCTCAAAGGCACGGAGAAACAGAACTGTGAGAGGACCGGGGAAAAACGCAAGGAACAGAGAAAAACGATGTTGTTAGAAGCAGGGGAGGAGGGGCTCAACGTATGAATTACTCATGTCCTTGAGGGGGAAAAACAAGTCTTAGGAGGATGGCTGAAAGCAGTAACTAGCAGTCTGGAGAATGAGAGAAAGTGACTGGGCTTGTTGGGACATACAAACAAGCTGGTGAGGCTCAGGATGTGTTGCTGACCAACAAAGTAAAGCCAATGATGAAAACAATTATTGAATCAGTACCTTCCTTCTCGTCCCAACCAAGCTCTGGAGATAAGGTCCAAGGGGTCCTTATGAATGACTTTGGCCGAGAGCAGGGGATGTGTGTGCACAGGTCTGCGTTGGGGTCCCATGCTGTGATGGCACTGATGGGGCAGGGAGGCAGCTGCCTCCTCCTCCTCCTCCTCCTGCCTCTTGTATGTGTTGCAGAGATGAGTTCTTGCACTGGGAACTCTTCTTATAGGGCTGCTTCCACGTGGCGGGCACCCCAACTTCTGTTTCATTTCAGCCAACCCAAAGTTAAACTGAAAGGAGGAAAAGATGATTGAATAGATTCATAACAACATACATACTGCATCAGCTTTTGCTCTGTAGAGTACTGGTGTAAAGCTGTTATAGCTGTAGTTCTCCACCCTCGGGTGTTTAGGGAGGTACAAATGTGTGCAGCAGAACATAGGACAAACTGCTGTGGGTACACTTAATTAACAGGGAACATGCACGGTACTAATCATCTCATCCTTGATTGTATGCAAGTATGGCACAGACCATGACAACCTGAACAGTAAGCTGCAGCCCTCTACTATATGACTGCATAGAGGATCTTCGCAGCCAGGGCTGATTCTGTGGCTGTAGAGAATGATAAAACCGCAAAGCAACGGTGGAAAAGGTCTTACCTTAGTGATCTACGGTGTACGCAGATTGCAAGATGTGGTGCTAAGAGACCTGAGATGTATTTTTCATTTCACAAGATATAATTGCTCTAGTTGTGAAATAACATTTAAGATTTTTTTTCTCTTTGTTTTTGCATAATGCGAGAAGGGGAATCCTGCATCATGGAAAATCTTTTCTGCCCCAAATGAAGACTACTGTTCTAAAATTCCTTAAGATGCATACATGAAGATTTTATTAGTCAAAGAAGTCTTCCAAGATCATCATCATTTATTACAGTTCCTGTGTTTTTCATTCCAGTGAGATTTATAATTATGAACTGGTAATTAAAGAGGCTCCACTCTGTAATTCCATAGGAATTCCACTGTGATCTGACATTAATTAACAACCAATTATAAATTATGATATAACTTTAAAAAAAACCACCAGTGTCTGGATGCCTTCTTTCAGTTACAGTGAAATGTTAGAAGGAATTTTGTTTTTGTAAGCTGGAACCTTGTTTCAGATTGGTCGGTACGGCTGTGTGCTACGGCACACACGTCGTTTCCAAGATGCAGCAACTACATGGATGGGCAGGTTTGACCTACTAAGGTCTTGAAAGAATTTTTGTCCTCATCTTTCTTGTAAGAGGCATCTATCTCACAGGATTTCAACCTTCTGTCATGTCAACAAGTGTGCACACTTTAATGCTTAGATTTTATCTGACTTTTTATGTAAATTAGAGTGATATGATGCATTGCTTGTATGCCTGATGCGAGCTCTGTCTGGCTTGAAAGTGTATTTCAAATAATTATAGCCAATCAGGAAAAAGGGAAAAATAGTTACTGGCTCCAGTGAGAATGTCTGTGGGATAGAGAAGATGTGATAGCAGGTTAAGGGGATAAACTTTCAAAATTCTGGCATTATTTGGCCATCTGCATTAAAGATCTGATGCCTAATGGAATTTGTATGTCCCCAGAATCTGACAGGTAGAATGCTACCTAGAGATATGTGGGTAATAAAACACCTGGTACATGTGGATAATCAATACTTAACAGCTCTCTTTCCTTTTTTCTCCTTTTCTTTATGTCTTTTACTTTTCTTTTTTTTTTTTGGATTGTGTGAACTCAGGTCGGTAATCATCATTAAGCTTGTCGGAAAGATGGGGGAAGTGGAATAATACCAAAATCCATTACTTGCAAAACCGTGTGGAGAACAAGAGACATAAAAGGAGACAACAGATTCTTTTTGCATGGATGAAATCATGAGGTAAGTTTTCAAAGCCTTGCCCTGCAGATTAATTTCCACCATCTCCATTAAGCCTAATGAGAATCACGTGTGTGTTTCTGAGTATTTCTTAGCACGCCCTCCCTTGCCTCTTTGCAGTTCCTCCCTGGGACCTTCCGCAACTCCTTTGATCAAGCCTCCGAGACCTCTCCCATGAAGTGAAGCTTCTGATCTGATCAAAGTTAGTACGGGTAACGGAGTGAAGAGAAGTGTGGCCTTTTTAGTCATCTCCACATCCAGCTTTCATTATAAAGCAACACTGGTCTGAGCACAAAGTTGTTCAGAAAGGTAATAGCGTGGCTTATTTAGCAGCCAAATTTTGTTGGCTTTCGAGTCCTCGCTGTTTCTTAGGGTCATTGTGGTTGCATGGATGTACATCATTTATCTTTCCATTGTAATTTTTTGCCATTTTACAACAGGGGAAATCTATGGGATCAATCCTCTTGTTTAAACTCAGCCAAATCCGACAGTCTTGACCAAGAGATAGTCCTACCTGTTGCTTTCTCCCTCATTAATGTGAAGGTACCTGTTCTCCTACAAAATAGATAAGATTTCAGCTGGGAAATTCCCATAAAAATCTCATCCTGTTATGTTGCATCTAACTTGTTATCAGGGCATCTCTGAATAGCTTTGCCGGTTAGCCAGAGACGTGTCACTGACAGCAAGGAACAAAATGCAGCTTTGACGTAGGGAAATGTTATAAACTTTCTAGATCAGATCAGCATCAGCGGTGAATCAGCCTACTCGTATTGGACCCAGAGAGTATACATGAACTCAACTTGCTGCTTTTACTTGTAACTATCCCTAGAAGGGATTAAGTTTTTAAGATCTGGCTACATGCATTTCAGATATTAATATGTTCTTTTGGTTCCATGCCCGAATAAGATTTAGAGGAATTTGGAGAGCAGCTGGATGCTAAAGCTTTAGGAGATCCAGCGTCAAAGCAGGGCTCATAGTAACCAACATCCTGTCAGCAAATCCTAATGTTCTCTATTTAACCTACTATTAAAATTATGTTTTGTTGTTTTTGTCTACCTTCAACTCAAAAGTTTGGTTTCTGTAAGATTGCAGAACAAGGCAAGCTCAGTTAAGGCTGTAGAATTTCTCTCTCTGCTTTCTTTTTAGCTCGCTGTTGATCTGATGGCAGCTGAAAGGGCAAATGAGAAAGGTAGGTTTCAAGGGGAGAGTTATAAAAGTCTAAACTGCATCCAAAGTATATTTTACTCCTAATAATGAGAACTGGATGAACAGCGTTTAAAAAAATATGAACCTGCCCCAACTACATTGGTTCAGAACTAACTGATCTAATGCAGTTTTCCAAAGAATAATTGATATTATATAATCATAACTGGCAGTTTATGTCATGAAAGTGACACTTGACACTTTCCTGCTAACCAGTTTAACATCATCAATTAAAACATCACTTGTGTAATGACATTTTAGTAACCAGTTTAATATCATAAATTATGACATCACCTTCTTTTATGGCATCAGGGTTGAATAAAAGGTTTTCTTTAGAAAAGAGAAAAAAGGCAAAAAAGGAGGAAACCTTAACATTGCCCCTCACTTTGTGCTTGTAAAAGGTACGTATGTTCTAGCCCTCTGGTCACTGTCCTCATTAGGGAGGATCTGAGAGACGAAGAGCTATAAACAAGGGTGAAATAAACAATTGAAAGGAATGTGCTTCAGGTTAGCACAGACAACTTCCCAGTAGACAGTAGTGTCCTTTGCGTAACACCAATGGAAATCATCCAGAAATGGAGAAGAAAGTATGGGCATGCTCATGGAACCTGATGAACTCAATTACGGTGCAGTAATATTTACCGAGATGTGGTGTGAAAGTTCAAGATTGCGTCATTACCCACCAGACGGTGTTCTTTTTCTTCATGGTCAGTGGCTTTAAAGTAATCCTTTATATCTTATTCTTCACTGAATGGTCAAATTGGGTGCTGGAGTCTGGTATTCTACATCTCAGACTCTTGTGGGCACTGGATTTTATGATGACTACTGGTGATTTGAGTCCTGAGTTGGCAAATGGCTCCATTTATTTGTATCTATTTAGCCTCATGAAACCAGACAGGAGCCAGACATGAATTGAGTTCAGAGGATTCTCAATTAAACAAAGGTCTCTATGAATGTGTGTCTTTGTAGGATTAACTGCAAGGAGTCAAATATTTTAAATATATTGTGTGTTTTCAGAGCTGGCTTTCTAAAGGCATATAGCATCAGCTTCCCTCTCTTCCTACCAAGGTCAACTGAAGTGTTATCAGTGACCACAGCCACAAGCAGAACAAGTCATAATCAAGCATTTTCAAAATTTTTCCTGCCATTTTTTGTCTTGAAACTGAATCATTACCATATTAAGTTGTGCTGAACTCCACTGGGAGTGGAGTTCCTGAAATAATGCCCAGTGTGTCTTCTAGCACTTACGCAGAAACTTAACCTTGTACACGTAGATGGTCCCTGTGAATTCATGTGCTTCTCCCATGGCTTGCCTTTGTATCACGTCCTTGGTTTGCAAAATCGGGAAAGAATCCTAGATAGGAAGTCGAGTTCACATTTTAAAAACTGAACAACTGTTATATATTGACTGGGGCATAAGCATGTCCCTGAGTAATCCAGAATAATTTCCCTTGCTAATTCCCAGACTGTAAATCAGGGATATGACAAATGGGTGCCGCATGCCATCTGGGCAACTGTTCTGTCCTCCATCAAGTGTCAAGTGCTCAAGAGATGCCCAAATACTGGCAGGATGGTGGTAAGTCAGTAAGTATGATAACACTTCTTAAATTACAGACAAAATTTTAAGCAAATCCATGTAAATTGTCAGTGCATATCTTAGTGGTCTCCCAGGGATACCATGATTTACCTAGTCTCTTTTCTCAACATTTTTTCAAAAGTTTTTTTCCCCCATGAATATTTATGTCGATGCCTCATTTGCTGACTGAATTTCCACTCTGCTGGAATTATGCTTCCCCATAGTGCACCCAGGAAAGGTGAGCCGTTAGAGGTGAGAAAAAGAGATTCCATGACCTTTAGGAAATAGCAAGTGGCACTAGATAAAACCTATTCTGTGAGGGGTTACTTATGGATTGGTTGGACATAATTACCAAAAAATTATTATCTCTCTGAAACAATTAACTTCTGGTAGATCAGAGTCCAAATCTCCAGAAGCTCTGAACTTTTGCAAATTGGCTTTGCCCATTGCCACTCTTAGGCAATGAGTAATTCTTAAAATAAGCATGAGGAGTGATAGATACCACATATTTCTAGTTATGAGTATGGACTTATTTACAGCTGGCTTTTTTTTTAAAGTGAGTTGTAAATGTTAAGGTGCTAGATTCAATGCTTATGAATGTGTTTCCTTGGTGATAAAGCTTTCACTAAGCACGTTATCTGTCTGTGCTATCTTATATGCAGACAAGAGATGATTCACACTGTATGTTATAGGTCTTGTGCTTTAAAATTGAATCCTCTATTGACTTATGGCTGAGAAACATAGAAATCAAATCCACAGCTGGTTCTTCTTAAAAGTGAAGTTTTGGCAAAAGCAATGAGGGCTTTAATGCATTACAAAAGTGTGCATTTTTAAAAGTTATTTCGCTTCCTATTTTCTCTCTGCAAAACTCCTGAAGTTAGGAGTGCTCTTGTGTTTCTTCTTGTAGTTTCAGCAGAACCTAGCCTTGATTTTGCGTGCCCCGCTACTGCCTATTAAATGCAAAGAAGGTGTTAGTTCATGGGGGTACACAGATTAAATAAACAAATACACAGAATGAAATCTTTCTGGCTCAGAGGAGCAATTTATCTAACAGTGAAGCAGTTGTGGTTGGAAATCTCTTCAGTGGAGGAATAGAAATGGCTTTGGAAAAGGTGAGGTGGGACAGAAAGACTGCTCAAAACCTTCCTTGCCCTGACAAATAATGTCACTTACATTAGAGTGAGAAGTGCTGGCCCAGTTGAGATCAATGGGAGTTTTACCATTCTTTCTGCATAACCTTCCATTGTAAGCAAAATAAGGGATAGTTGGCTCGTTGTATGTCTGTGAGTAGTTACCTCGTGCATCTCTGCTTTACTCTGGCCTCCTATAAAAGGGCAGTCTTGCTTTTGATCAGCACTAGCACCCAGGAGCTTACAGGGGTTATAACACAGAACAGGTAGATGCAAAAGATACGAAGTGAAAGGAGGCCTGCTACCAGGGAGACACTGCTGATCACAAAAAGCCGTTGTCCCAGCACACATTACACGTTAGGGTTTGAGAACTATAAATGGCATAGGGTTATGTGCATTAATTGCATCATAAAGTAGAGGGGCCCCAAAGGAGGTCTGGTCTCAGCTGTGCTATGACTGGGACAAACAATTAATGAGAGATCTTACAATCTCATTAGGCAGGACAGAAGTAGAGAGTATTAATCTCCCATTCTGTGTGTTTGAGACTTGAGTTTAAATACGCCCATCGTTTACACGAACAATCTATGGAGTAGAGGTGAATGGACCTCACTTTTCCTGAGTCCTATTCCCAATTTCAGGGACTGGCTTTTCTTTCCTTCCTTTTTCCACCAGCATGAGCTCTGCAACCCCCCTTATTGTGCAGAAGTCATCAAAGACTTGCTTAGATTTGCTTTTTGTCTCTAATTCCAACTTCTGTTTCTATGGTTTACATTTTTGTCAGCTGCAATGTCATACGGTAAACAGCAAACTGTTCTATTCCCAATGATCTTCTCTTAATTTGTTAAGTAACTCACTGCTATCCTTGCACATACAAAACTGCCCTACACATTTATTGAGAATGTTATTCTGGGGGCTTCAAATACAGCAAAGGTAAATCAAGAACCAGGTCAAGCAGCATTGCGTTTCTGAAGCACAGTGGAGAGAGAGACTTTCTGACCCTGCAGGTTTTAAAACCTCTTTTTGACCGTTTAGGAGAAATGAGCCAGATGTTGACCCCCTTTCCTACCCGTTTAGCAAGCTGTAGCCTAGACCGTAGCATCTCACTTGGTGGAAAAATGGGTTCCCTGGTATGTGGTGATGCCCCCACACAGGTCTGAGCTCTGCTATTGGAACTGGTACAGGCTTTCTGGCATCCCTAGATAAACTCTCATGTCATTTACAAAAGCTGTCAAGGGCTGGCGTTGGCTTTGGAGATACCTTAGAGATGGCGCATAGGGCTACCACACCACGGGCCAGCCCTATAAAAACCCAGATGGAGGCTAACAAGGTTAGGAATGGCTTTATGTGCTCTCTACCTCATGGGCACGAGTCCTGTAGGACTAATTTGGAGAAATCTACTCATCGCTGGGTGGGCGTGAGTGTAATTGTAAGGCTCGTTCTTGTCAGTTTTGAAGTGAACTAACACCCTGCAGATGGCTCTGATTAGAGGCCAGAAGAGAGGAAGAAGATGCAGTGCCTCCTAGAGCCCCTATTGCTGCTTTTGGACTTGCTGCCATTGTTGACTTGGCTTTGGGACAGCTTTTGCTGGAGCTGTTGCCTAGATCCTGATTTTGGCATTGTTTTGTCTTTTCTTGTACTGTTTTGTCCCAGTTTGTCTTTGGAAACGTCCAGAAAAGGAAGAGGCGCCACTTTGTCAATAGTGCGGGGGGCAGAGAGTTTGTCTCCTTCACTCTTGGTTGGCCTTGAAATTCCCCTTAATTAGAATTATCGTTAGATTCTCACTCATATCACCCACTCTGTCTATTCTGCTTAAATATACTACCTCCAAACACAATAAATCTGAAAAAATGTGCGTGTTATTTTTCTTTCTAAATCAAGTCCAAAAAAAATGAACCAGCAGTATAGTTCCGCTATAGTAACTGCTGATTTTGCTGCTTAATTTTTTTTCCCCTTCTTTCCTATTTCCCTTTGTTTTTCTCCACATCTCCAGGATACATAAACTCCCTGTCACTCTCGCAGCTCTTTCCAGCTATGCAGCTGCCTGTCAAGGAATACATGGTAAAATTCCTACCACTACTCATTCCTTACATTCAGGCAAGCGTTAGGCCAAGATCCACAAATGGCATTTGCTTGCTTAGATTTTACCTGTTCCATGAAGTAGTTTGCAATTTAACAGGAAACAAAGCAAAGCAAACAAGCTGCCCTCTAACCTAGGAAATTCCTCTAGAACACCTCCCTTGGAAAACTCCTGCATTAGGACAATCAAATATAAGGGGATTTGGAAAAATTTGGTTTCACCTAAACTTTGGCTGGATAATGCATTTCCTGGAGAGCAGTTTCCTTTGTGAAAACTGTCTGAAAATGGAGTGAGATGAAAATTAGTATTTTTCCTATCCCGTCCTTTTCCTAAGTATATTACTGAATAATACTCCTAATAAAAAAGAATAAAAGGACTTCGCAGGTTCCTGAAAGTTGTTCAAGATGGACCCTTGTGTGAGCAGGAAAATGGGTTTGAAGAAGGCAAGGTCCCATGTCTTTTTGCTTTGCCACATTTAAAGAAGTGCGGGAACTAAAACATACATTATTGTCAATATTTACTGTCAGTTTTGTCAATATTGTCATATTTATCCTCAATTAGAAAACTGACGCATTTTTCAAGTAATAAGTATTTTCATTAGTGTTATATCCTCCCTCCAGGTTGAAGCATTTTAGGAAAAGTTACAGATCTGACAAACAAAACAATAAAACCAGGGTAATGTCTGCTTTTCTAGTAGTATGCTTTCATAGTCACTGTTGACATTTTTAGTTTTCTGACAATGGAGCTGTTTAGTAAGTCCCTTTAAGCTCTTTCTAGCCAGAGCCAAAGTCATCTTCCAAGCAAATGCCTCCTTACGATTACAATGTGATACCTCATACCTGGTTTATCTGTTTCTCAGCGCCTGATTATGAGCTAGGGATTATGAGCTAGTTATATTTAAGACTGTAATTTGTTTTTTAAAGTTCCTCCTTGTCATTCCCCATTTTTCGGTCCCCCTACAAATATCTTTTAAGAGCATCTGAAATCCCACCAGACCCCAGAGGACAAAGGTGGGTGCACAGGTGTTGCAAGTACCTGGCCATTCCACTAACAAGTGGCTTTGCAGGGAGCGTCGTGAACATCAGCTTTGATTTTAAAGTACGCTGTTGCTTTGGCACTGCTGGGGGGATAAACAAGTGAACATTATGTCATTTTTTATAAATATCCATTGGACTTGCGTGGATTCTCATTAGGTGATGTATCAACCTTTCACTAACGGCAAGATAGATAAGCTAATAGATACATCAGTTAAACCAAGTTGAGCTTAAGTGTCTTAGATAATAAAGCTTTGCATAAATTCTAATTCGAGCAATTTCAGCAAAAAGCATAACAAGTAGCCGATCTGGGATAAAAATGTTTTTATTTCAGTACCTTGTTCTTCATAACATCCTCCACAGACGCTATAACATTATTTTAGTCTTTAGAAAAATATCTAACAACATGATTGTCTCACACCAGGCATAATCCCAGTGGAAATTAAAATTGCATGCATTTTCTCATCACTCTTTATTTAACAACTGGGAGAGTTTTAATATTTGAAACTCAGCAAGAAAATTGTCTTGAAACACAGAGATTCCTTTGGGGTAATTTCACTTTTGTTTTGTGTGAACTTTAGCTGAGCAATTTTTTTACAGTAATATGGATCTATGGATTGTATGACGGTTAACAGGACTTTCTATATGTGCTTCTCACTTAACATATAAGGAAAAATAGCAAAGAACATTCTAATAAAATAATTCGAGTCAGCTAGCCTTAGTCATAAAGATGCCCTGTTTCAGTTTTTTTAATAGTTTCTTTTAAGCCTGTATGACTGGGTTTAAAAGTAAACCTGAAAGTCACTGTATTCTGGCACGAAAGGCAATACAATAGTGACACTTCTTCAATTTTCACAACAATAACATTGGACAAAAGAGGGTGAAAGAATAAACAGAACTCAGCTGTGAATGTTCAGTGCTAGGAACAAGTGAAGACAGGAAAAACACTGTAGACTCTAATAACGACTAAAATTACAGCATCTTATCCAGAGCTGTTTGATGAAAAGAGCAAAAGTTTGTTCTAAGGAGAGAAGACAACAGAGAAAAATATACAGAAACCTCTGCTCTGTTTACATGGAGAATCTTTGAAAAGCTTTTGCACTATTACTTCCCCAGCTCGCCCCAGGGGTAAGACAGCAGGGTAGGCTGGGCTAGGACAGCGGTTTTGCATTGCTGACAAGAAGTGGGGTGCTATCCCTGCTGTAAAGTCAATAAGAAGGGTTTTTTTTAATAACTCCTAAGTATATACTTGGCCCCAGTGCAAGTCAGTTAGCATTTTTCTTGGTGCTTTTGAGGACACTGATTTATTATTTTTTTTTCTGTAAGTGAGAGGACATCTGGCGTGCCCAAGAAATCTAGCGTTGATGGGACTTGGTAATGCAGTTTGCTTGACTCAGAGCAGCAGTATCCAGAAACTGATGGCTCATCTACGAAATGAGCCAGTTGTTTCCCTTCAACAACTAAAGGACAAATGCTTGCAATGCAAAATAACATTACAGTAGGCTCTTGCAAGTGGTCATAGAAGAGTGACAATGGATTTAGTAGGGTTGATTGTATCAGCTGATTTCCATTAGAACCTTTTTCTTTTTGCCTATAATCGACCATCAGGAGATAGGCTCGCTAGCAAGGCACCACAACTATGGTGTAGTGGCTTCCTATATTCATTAGAGCTTAGATCTCTTCTGCAGATTGAAGATGCAGAGGTCAATAAGCACCTTTCAGAAACACCCCATTCACACTCTGAGAATGTGGTTGCTGCACTACCTTGCATTGGGCATTGTCGCTTGTTTTCATGTGTCCGACAGAGTAATGGTGACACTCCTGTCGTTTTGCTTGCACTCTTGATATTTCCATCTTCAGCATTTCTGAGACAGAGAGGGACCTGCCAGTCCCTATCAGGAATCTGGGGCTCTTCCCTCAAGTGTTTCTAGCAAAGTCAAAACAGCAATGTCTAAGGCCTCTCTTTATGCAGAACTTTACACTGGAACTAATATTAGTGCCACCACATTCAAACCCAGTTTGCTTGTCAGCTGGGATGATTGCACACTGAAATATATGCTCAGATACATGTGTCTTTGGATTTCACTCTTATTGTAATATTTTAATCCTTTTCCGTGACTCTTAATCACGACATCTTTTTCTCCCATTAAACGTCTCACAGGAATTTAGTTTACTAATTCTTCAACTAACAAAGGAATACCTCAGGCCTCCAAGTTGTTTCAGAAAAGAGGCATCAGATCTATCCCTCCGGTAAAGCATCAGCAAGACCAAACAGAAACAGAAAGCGCTTCGTGTGCTCTTTGCATTCGTCCTGTGAAACGTGCAGAGATACAGATGAATATCTGCTGGGCCGGAACACTTATCAGCAGACTCCATTTCAATAGCACAGTACCTGTGGGTAAGTCTGTAAGAGAAGAGAGGTCACTGAAGACGTTTATTCCCAGACAGTTCTGCTAATCACACACAGCATAAGACTTCAGGAATCTTAATAGCATGGTCCAAATGGGCTTCAGATATTTGTGGAGTATGGGTAGCCAACGGCAATTTGGTGTCGAAGGGAGTCCACTGTAAGTATTTTGCAAAACTCAAGGTTTTTCACCAAAACATCAGATCGCTATCAGAACCTCTAAAAAGCCAGAAGCCCATTGCTCCACTTTTTTTTCTCTGCACCTAAGCTGAATACTAGGAATTCAGTACCCTGGTAGTGAGTGGAAAGACCATGTTTCTGAAAAAGGCAGGCTATAGGTAAGCTCAAGGTAGGCTCTGACTGCCCTTGCAATCTTTATGCCAAGAACAGGGGCACTGAGGTTGTTGTCAGTTACCTGTGTGCCAGCCGAGTGCATCAGGAGGGCCACTTTGAAACAGTTCTTGTCAAAGGTGTCTGTCAGATCTCATACTGTTCAGCCCACACAGTCACATTTTCAAGATGGGCTTGTGGAGCAAAATTACTACTACCTTCTGCCCAGGCAACGGGCTCTTCTAAGCCAGGGATTGACTTTGCATTCTAAACCTTGGAAATCGAGTTTAAATTGGTTGAGGCCAGGATTGTCTTTGTTCTGTTTGTGCAGAGTCTAGCACAGCAAACACCAGCCTATGATCTGGTTCTTATGTGCAATGGTGTTGTGGAAGGCCAGATATCCATGTCAAAAATTAACTTTATTTCCTACTGAAAAGCCCTGTCATCGCCTTGTCCATACTCAGGCACTGAAAAGATTTTGGTTTGTGTCAGTCATGGGTGGCTGTTTGGAGTGTACACAACTCTCACCAGATTATTCACCGAGGCTGCCAGTTATTTCTGTTTGCAGACCGCCTTAGTTAGCCTTTTAAATATTGCACCTCTCATTATCACAATCTTTCAACCCTATCAAAGTCATCGTGGTTATTTCCTAGAGTCTGCTTCTCCTGTATTAGCATGACTGATCCAAGTATATTAAGGAATTTCCCTTTTATATTCCAGCCTGAATATCAGTATTTGAGGAACAAACAGGTCATCTTACTGATAGAAGCTGTTGGAGCACAGAAGGCATTTTATTTCTTATTCTCTTCGGTATTTTAACAAGGGCAATCAACTTAATTCCACATTCTCTTGTGAGATTTTGCCTTCTGGGTAAAGAACATCCTTTACCTCCCCTTCTCCCCCTTTTCCCAAACAATCTTCTGCTGTGCTGGGAAGATGGAATGTATAGGTGATATCCCTTTCAGAAAATATATCCGTAATATATCACAAGTATTGTCATTATGATGTATTAATGTAATGCATCATCAGAGAGCTGTCAGGGTGAAGATTTATTACTCTAAAATAAGTTATGGTGAGACACTGGGGAATGGGTTGACAGAATTTTTGTTTATTTTTCTAAATTAAGGACTTTTAAAGTAAGTTTAAAAATCTCTTACCTTCATGAAGTAGTAGGGGTGGGAGGGTCACAGAAAAGAGGACTTGAATCAAAAACACCAGAATAGAGGCCTCATAGAATAAGAATGTAATATTTTTTCCCCCAGGTAGTTCCCATAAGGTCTGCAAAGTTTAAGTTTCCAGCTTAGATGAGAGCTAGAGTGGGCAGTCAAAGTCATTTTAATCAGCCCAAACTGGACTTTATTGTTTCTCCTTTAAAGGAAAACAGAGTCACCAAAGCATGAAGACTTGGGCTAAAAAAGGCAAACCAGGCTAAAAATGGTCTAAAAATAATTGCATTTTAGTACAAAAGGCTGTTCCCTTTTCCAGGTGTGTCCAGTGGACTTACCATAAACCTGATACGAATGCACTGAAATCAGTGAGAGCTTTTCAGCAGGTTTGCACAGGCTTTGGATCAAGCCCCTTCCCTGCATCATGTGGTGAAGCCATGAAACTTGGCACATTTATAGCATTGTAACATAAAGCCATCTGTGTACAAGTACAAACTTTTCCTTATTGCCAAAGTGCTTAATGTAATTACAATCAGGCTTGCTTCTCCTCTGCTCAGTTCATCCATATGCTGGGATGGATGAAAACTTGCACTGGTAAAGAATCCCGCAGCATCTGAGTTTGCGTGCTGCTTACAGCAGCGCACATCGCTAACCTTGTAAATCTTAGGCACTTTTGCATTTTAAGTAACACACATAAAGTTACAGAGTGTCTTACGGGGGAACTGGTAACAGAAATGTGCCAAAAAGTTCAGCCTGGGTTCTTTTCTTGCTAACTACACAAGACACCTGTCTTAGGAGCCCAGTTGCCCTCGCTTCCCTGTGCAGTCGATGAGGAGTCAGAGATGTCACAGAGTGTGGATACCTAAGATGGGCATTGCCTTCAGGAGGTGACTTTCACTCTTCACTGGCTATAAAATGAACACAGAGCTCCTGTTCACCTTGTTCACCACCTACAGAAGGTTGTATTAATCCCGAGTGTCTGTTCCCCAGACTGTCCCTGTCCATGAGCAGCTGCAAAGTAGTTATTTCATCTTACGATTCACTCTTTGTGTTGACTTCAACTATTTCCAAATGCCATGTTATCCTATGGCATTTATTGTATCCTTGCATTTCCTATATCATGGTATTTGCATGCAGTTTCTTTAATATAGAATATAATATTGGTCAGTGTAAGGTAAATACCAAGGTTGCTTATAGGTTAATGAATGCACTGTGGTTGCCCCTGACTGACGTAATTACTGATAGGTGGTACACTGAACTTGACCCTACAGTCCATAGACATGTACTTGCCTTTATCAGTGGGGATGGTATATTTGAAAGGAATATTAACATTAAAAAGAAACATATGCAGTGGATGCATTTGCAGGAGTAAGGGATAAGTTTTCAGGGAAAAAAGTTGCTGAAGACAAAAGGTGTTCATGCCAGAAAAGTCTACAAATTTCTCTTCCTGAAAGAAAATAATGATAGGCTGCTTCATTTTGGCCAATTTTAGGAAGACAGTTTAATTAATTACCTAAAGTGTAGGTGTGAAATGAGTGCCAAAGTTATGCAGATTACCTCTACCCAAAGTCCTTTATAAACTCTGCTGCTATCAGTATAGGAAAAACCTTTCCTCCTCCATAAACTTCAGAATGGTTTTATCATGTATAGTGACACAGATACATTTGCTCAAGGCAAATTTATTTTGAGATATTATCAGAAATGGGTATATACAGATGCTTATAAAGCACCTGCACTTTGCAGATGCCAAATAACCTGTTTCTGCGCATACAGAAAGCTTTACTGGCTCACCATTAGGTTGTGTATTAAAAAAGCACTGCTGTCTATGGACACTAGATATCCATCTCAAATACAGCAGAGATTTACTTTTCTAAACTGAGATGTAAGAAGGGCACAATTAGGGCACAATTTTTTTTAATTGTTGTAACTAGTCAAAAATTTTCTTAGCATGTACTCATGATCAGGTAATCTGCTTAATGGAAGAAGGTGAGCCTGGTCCTCTGTAGTGTTGGGCGGTGAGCTTGCAGGATCACCTTATGGAGCATGGTAATTGAGGGAAGATTTCTGTTGGGATCTGTAGTCTGCCGACAATAGTTTCTTCCCTAATTTGGTGATGCCAAAAGAAAGGACTTCTGACCCATGCTGCAAGCGTTAAGAGGCAAGTAAGTCTTTCATTTGAAGGTTTCTATGGGAGGTTGTCACACACGCAATGCAAAGTTTAAGTGTTTGTGTTGCATAGAGGCTGGAGTTGTAAGGGATTTGCCCAAACTCCTGTCCCCTCTGTGAGTAGAGTTTCACTCAAATTTGGTATCTGTGGTGGTTGCTGCTCAGATCACCAGTTAACACAATCTTAGGTCAGTAAGTTTTAAAGGAGGTAAAACATCTTGGAGAGACCATATGAAATCTATCATGGCAAACCACTGATAACTCCACATCTTATTAGCTTCAATTAAGTATTTCCATGGGGAACTGTGGAACTGTTTAAAGTCATGATGACACATACACACACTTTGTTCCATCCAAAGAAATAATCTGTTTTCCAGATTTCCAAATAGCAAAGCTATTTTGTTATTGTTTTTTTTCTTTTCCTCCTTTTAAAAGAAATAATTTATAAGAATTTATCTTGGGCTTGCTACAGATTTAAAAGGAGGAAAAAGGTTTCTTCTGTCCGACTTTTAAATTATATGCATGACCAAAGATAAATATGTTTTTTATTTATAACTGTGGATAGATGCCAAACAAAGCCTTTCATATGACGCACCGCTGCTGTAGTAGAGAAGTACTTAAAACAGTTCCAGTCAAGTCAGGCCCCAAGACTTTTCATGCAACTGCATGCAAAATGATTAAGACCTTTCGATTTTGGGGTTTTTTTCCTTTTCTTTTGAACGTCTTCAAAGGTTACAAGTGGAACATGCTTAGAGGGTGCCAGGCTTCTTCCTGTCGAGCTGAGATGGCCTGAAAACCACATTGAAACATGGGAAACTGCAGCTACCACAGATTGCAGATGGGGGGGGGGTTGCAGGCTGTAGATCTCTCCTGCCCCTCCCCGCGTGGTTGGTAACAGTTGGATGAAGGTTGTGGATGGAGGCTGGCAAGGCAAAGGATTGGTGTGCTGCTATGAGACTGGGATAAATGGGCTTTGACAATACTGCTGAATAGGAATACTTGTGGAGCTAATACAAACAATTTGTAATTGTAAGAGCTGAAAAGTAAAAACATGATTATAAACTGTGCCTAGGATCAGCTTATGTCAGCTTTAAATGATTTAAAAGTCTAGTGTCTGGAGCTGCATCTTACTTGCCTGTAAAACTCCTTAAAGAAGACTTACATAACCGTATAAGCATGTCTCTCCCTTCTTGTGTATTTATTGTGAAAAGTAACCCTTTGTCCAGTTGGCAGGAGTCAGGTTTTTAGGACAGATGTGGAACAAAGCCTTCCAGATAAATCAGAAAATACGGAATTTCTCAGTTTAATAGAACAAGACTATTGCCTGGTAACAGTAACTCTTTTAGAAACTACTGGTTGTCCTTATTTTATGCAGGGGGAGGCTCTGAATACTTCGGTGCTATTGCAACCTACCGCACCTTGGTCACCTGATGGCTTTGTGCTGTGCCAGGCTTGGAAACTGTTTCTGTGTGGATGTGAAGGAAGTTTGTAAAGAATGCAAACTTCTCCAAGAGAAGGGAAGGAGCATAAGAAAGCCTCCTCTGTTACCTAGAGCCTGCCATCATTACGCCTGACCCTAGCTCATTATCCCTTGATATCTGCAGCAGATGATGACCTTTGATGACACTGCACAGCAGTATGCAAAGGAGATGCCTTCCTTGTAATTTTGGCTCCCAAATGCCAAACGTGGTAGCTCCTTCCCCCGTGTGTCCAGCCTTCCTTTACTCAAACACATGTACAAAAATTAAAATGCTACTAAACAGTACTAAGCAACACTGTTTAGGTACTAGGTTACATTTCTAATTTTGCTAGAAGTGCCTCTATCTTCCCATCACCCAGGAGTCTGGAGTAGGCTGGAAGCAACTAATTTACCAGGTAATAAGATAGGTTCCTGTTGACACAAGTCAAGGGCAAAACTATTAAGTCATTAGGGCTAATGTTGTAACATTCTGATACAAAGGCATGGCCTGGGCCTTTCAGATGTACATCTGACCTTTGAGGATTAAGTTTCTTCGCAGCTTATTTTTGGCACTCAAAATCTGTCTTTTTTTCCTTCTGCTTCACTAGGTACAGCTTGCATAGCAGCTTCTGCAGTCCTGATTTGTCCCAGTTTTATCAGAGAAAGTAAGGATAGAAAAGACATTGCATCCTTAATCCTGTAATACTAAGAGTATATCACGTATTCCTTTGCTTAGCACTACCCATGTCATAGCTTGGCCCAAGGAGTTTCTGGTAGAAGGGAGTCGGGGAAATAGAGGTGGCTCTGGGGATTCTTCCACAAAGTCGAGAAAGTGAGGATTGCTTAAACCAATCTATCTACATGTCATTTAAATATATATAATATAAATGTGTCTTGCTATGGCCCTGTGATATTTTGGTAAAGTAACTTCTCTCAGATCTACTGTTTTTGCCAATAACCAGACGATTATTTCAACCATTGTATCCTCCAGCACAGCAGCAGGTCTGCGCTTGTTTCACTTTCATTGTGCGGGCAAGGGAAGTGCAATGGGACTCCAAAGCTTGTCTTGCTGTCATACTTATTAGCTCTCAGGATTGGCTCACTGACTGTCAACTTCATAGACTTGTTTAGCTCTGAAATTTTTGGCTTAATGCTTTTCCTTTTATGAGTCACTCTCTGAAATAAGGAGCCAAAAAATGTTCCCACTTGGACCTGTGCTGGGTTGTGTCTCCATTTACTGTCACTCTGAAGGCTCACTGTTCTCCAGGTGAAATCAGCCTTACCCACAGGTAAGCCTCATGGCCTTCATATGTAACAAACCATTTTTCATTTTCAAGATGCATGAAGAAACCAAATCGAAGGACATTCCGAGCTGTTGTGTAAGTCAGTCCTGTGTCTGAAACTTTTGACCAAAATGTTTTAGAGCATATAGACATAGCCAGAACATACATCAAGGCCTGAGTGACATTGTCAAAGCTACTCACAGTAAGTCATTATTTAACAAGGAAGGCTCATTTTGTATGATGCTTTTGTTAGTCATATAGGAATGTATTCAATAATGTGGAGCATTCACCAAAAAAAATCTGAGAATGTTTTAAATTTCACTTGTGGGTCGTTTTTTAAGTCTGTCTTGCTTATGCATTTTGCTTGTCCTTTTGAACTACTGGGAATGGTCCTCTGTCTTGAGGAAGAGTTAGCAGGCCATTCTTTAAAAAGGACAATTGGGAAGCAAGGCATCCAATGAGCTTATGGCAATAAGCCGTGGAATGCTATATTTCATTAATTTCTGGTTTATTTTATTTTTGCATTCAGTGTTTTTAAATATGAGGGTGATGAGGAAATGCTGTATTTTGTTAATTTCTGTTTTATTTTATTTTATTTTTGCATTCAGTGACTTTAAATACAACAGTGATGGGGAAAGGGAAGTTGCAGTAAAAAAGATTTTGCTCTTAAGACTGCACATGCCAAGGTAGGTCTGGAACGGATGCTCATGGCTGAATTAATAAACTCTGACTGTAGAGGTTTCGAACACGAATTCTGACAGACCCTTCACTATGACAGTACTAGTGGGAGTCACAATAATATCATCTGCTGCTGAACATCGCTAGTATGTGAGCACCGTTGTGCCAAAGGTTAATATGCCAGTTTTATTTCCTTCTCTCTACAGCTGTAATTTAAACGAGTTGCACACATAAGTGATGTTATATGCATAGGGTTTTGCATTAAGTTTGCTATGTCAGATTTGTTTATAAAAATCATATTTTGAACCACTTGCCCAGGGGCTCCGTTCTGGGGAGCTGCAAGCTGATTTCTTTTAAAGAGGCAGTTTTCATTTTCCATGAACTTTCAATAGAGATTTCGGAGCTCTGAACAGGGAGCTCAGTTTTAAAATTAGCACTTGCCCAGGTTTACAATTAGGTTTAATTACTTAGCAACAGAGAGTTTAATCTAGTTTTACATGTGTGCCACATGACCCTTTCCATACCTTACCGGGATTGGAAGGGCCCCCTGCCTCTCTTGGGGAAAATTGCTTCCCAACATTTTGGAGCCCGTTTACAATGTTTTTGTTCCTATGCTGCAATGTTAACATTGCCCATAAACCTAATAGTCACACAGTAGTTAATAAGGGGCAGAAAGTTTTATAGTCTTTTCCACAGTTGTTAAAATCCTGCTACTGTAATTTAGTCCTAGCCACACAAAGCCTATCAGTTGTTGTGAAAAATAAGAGGCTCTATCTTGGTGTATTCTTGGAAACCGATGGAAGAGGGGACCTCTCCTGAGCATCTAGCTGAAGGTAATGAACTTGGGGATTATTTAAATTGCTTAGTTTGTAATATAAACACTTGAGGGCTTGCCAGCAGTGTACCTTCAGGGTTTGTGGCTTTTCTAAAAAAAATCATTTTGGATTTTTTTTCAGAAGCCATTGTAATTAGTGGCACTATGGCAAAGGATGATTTATCAAATTACCTTTCAGTTACAGGAAGTAGAATCCATTAATGCTGTTGCAAACGTATTTTTAGTCAGGTTCGGCAAGAATCATTTCTATGTTATGTAAACTAAGAACATTCCCAGGGTACCAGCTGAATCGTCCTTTGTGCCATTGTAGATCTTCAGAATGGTTTTGACCTTCTCTTGCTAGAAGAGATGCTGATGTTCATGACCGCACTCGTGGAAATGAGGTACTTGTCGAAGTTAGTAAGATTTCTAGAATCAAACCTGAACTGAAATGGGCTTAAATGTAATTAGGATTGGACTACTAGTACCTGTTGGGTACAGAGTTATTCCAGTTCCTTTACCACATCAACAGGGAGCAGGAAAGGCTGGAGGTGGGGCAGAGCGCTCACTGGAAGGAGCGACAGACAAGAACCGCTCTGAAAAGGAACGGTTCACAAATTTCTCTAAAAGAGAATTTTCCATTAATTAGCCTCTGCTAATAGCTAAACAGTTACATTAAAAAAATTAAATAAAATTGCAACCATCTTTAATTCTGAATATTTTTCTCAGAAGGTACCTGTTCTACTAGGATGTGGAAAACTAGTATAGAGATTATTACACAGTAGTGAAGAGTGGTGGGGGAAAGGAATAAGCAAAAGCTTCTTTGTTTCTGAATTGGAATACTATGGACACCATGAGCTCTGAAGTTACATTGTGCGCTCTCTAAAAGGGCAGAGTTCTAATTACTTGGCTGCCGTAACTCTACTTCAGTGCTTAAGATGTTGTGATTTCCTTTAGATTTCATCTTCCACCTGTGTTGCCTGGGATCGCAGTAATACGTTCTGGTCTTTCTGTAACATTTCTAAAATGTCTTTTACTTCAGATTAACAGTGCGTGCTTAACACTGTTCTCCTCCACCATCCCTGAGAAGAGGGCTATGGGCTGTCACAGATGAGCTTGGCACGACCGACATATTGGGTTTTGCATCCTCTGAAAACTGGGTACAGTCGATGGAGTAGAGATCTGCCGGCTTGGTGCTGAATTTAGTTTTTAATGGGGGGAACAGATAATTTCACAATGATAGAAGTGAAGGGTGTGTTGTGTCTGTGGTGGGTGGACACTTCAACGAGAAGTGTCCGTGAACAGGGACAGAGCTCCACGCTTACTCCCCTGTGCACTGTGCCGAAGCGTTACCCAAATACAGCGCAATTACAGTACCGTCATGCTATAATAGAAGTCTAAAAAGGAAATGGTACTGTTCACTCAGTAATTTCTGACCCGTTGTATGATTACACTACTGGATTCATTCTGAAGCACATATATGGGAGTACCCTTGTAATTATCTGTCTAAAAATACAGCACTGCCATTTCTGGGTTGGTTTTTGAAGAGTGGTTGCATAAAACTTTATCAAGATGCTTAATACACTGTGCCGTGCTCTTCTTGGGCTGGATTGTTACTGGGAAAATAAACTCAGCATTGCAGTGGTTGCAATGCCTTCCGCTCCGGCGTGCTCAGTGCTCTGTGACTCTGCACAGCACATAGGAAATTCCCATAGCTGGCAGGCTTGGTGCACACGGAGTGGGAAGGGGTAGGAAGTGGAAGCAGGTCCCTGTGCCTGCCCCTTCCCACATAGCCTGGCTTCCTCGCTCCTCGGGGCTCTGCACACCTGGTCTGGTGCCACATATTTTCTGCTTAACCACAGGGGTAAGCCAGAACATCCTCCCTGTTGTCTCGAACAAGCTGTGGAGAGGGCAGAGGAAGAACTCCTTCCCCAAGATGCTCCTGGACACCCTACAACTATATACAACCCTTCAGCATAGGTTTGCCCCAAAGGTACAGTCTGCTCCTGTCTGACAGGCTACTCCTATCAAGAAGTCAAGCATTGTTCTGGAAAACAAACTTTTCTTCATGCGGTAAGTTTGTTCTCCTAAACCTTGATCCCAAAACCACTGAAATCAACAGTGTTTTAAATAAGTCAATTTCCAGTGATTTCCATGGTCTGAAGATTATATTTCGCTGCCTTTTCAACCCTGGATCTCACAATTCCTGACCACCTTGCTCTGGCTCTTTTTTTTCTCTACTGCAGGGAAAAAAAGATACTATTTAACACGACAAGATCTAAATAACTGGGCACCATGCATGGAAACTACAGCTCTATTGTTAGCCCCATTTCACAGACAAGGAAGCTGTATCTGAAATGATACCTCCAAATTGAGCAAAGCCGAGAATAGAATCCAAGTTTCATTCTGTAGATATCCTAGTACAAGGAAATATTTCAGCCTCATTTTCATTTGCAAATATTTCCAAACATCTTGCCTTATTCTTATTCCAGCCGTGGACTGGAAATGCTTCATGTTCATTTTCCTGTTCCCTTACTTTTCTTTCATTTTCTTTTCTTTGTTAGTTGCTGTCATTAACAGTTTGTGAATAAATCAATTATGGGTAAAAATATACTAATAGGTAATTGAGCCTTTTTATTCTTGTGCTGATTGAGGTAGAATGCTACAGAGAAAATGCACTGATATTTTCAAACCAAAATGGAGTATTATTTTTTCCAAAACTGAACTGACTTACAAGCCTCAACACGCGTAACTTTGACTAAGAATTAGGCTCCTTAAAAAAGAGACCGAGACCCTTCTTAGGTTTTCCGTTACTGAGGAAGTATCCTTAGTTCAGCAACCAGTCAGGGAAGGCAGTTGGAGAGCTACATTGTAGGTGACACTTTGGAATCATAGTTTTTCGGTATTTATCAACCTCTGTATTTTCAGTTTGAAGGTACCGATGTTTTTGTGTTGCGTAATAAATTACAGAATGTTTACATGCAATTAGGTATATGCCTACAGAGGAGAAGACACTGGGAAACAGGATTTTCCAGAGGCAGTAGCTAGTTCAGAGGCCCAGAGCCACTGCAGTAGCTGTTGTCAGGGAGGACTGAGTGGCAGTTCTAATTACCAGTGTCTACACAGGTTTCTCATAGGAAGATACAAGCTGTCACGATCCCTTGCCAATCACATGAGAACTGACCTAGGGAGAACATCAACTGAAGGTGAGTGTACGTGTCCAATAAATTCAGTCCCCACTGCATTAGCTTATTTTTAGGATTGTCCTGAAAAGACATTCAGCCTGTATCATAAAACCTTCAACTGAGCAGAAAATATACAGAATGATGATGACTTTAAATTTGGGTTCATGCCCTCTGGGGCATGAATTCATAGTACTTCAGATATGATTTGATAATATACTGAATGCTGAAGGAACGCAGAATCTCTAGATGAGTTCGTAAAGACAGAGCATTTATGCAATGTCGGTGCTCTCCTAATCAAAGGAAGCAAAAGAAATTTTAGTCTTAATTTTTCTGCAGATGTTATTCTTAATGTGCAATGAAACCATGCTTTCTATATAAGATATTTCTCAGAAATAGGATGTTTAAAGTTAGCGCATAAATTTATGCATGCCACTGATACGTTGTTTTCTGATTTTTCACCTTCTTCCATTGACTGTATTAGAGACTTGTTCTTGAACATAGTTTAGACAATACATGTGTCACAAGCAATGATGAATGAAAGAAAGCAAGCATCCAGAAAGGGAAGCTAACTAGACAGGTAGGCCCTCATCAGCATCACATTCTGTTCCATAGCTACAATAACAATAATTGAGTCAGACACATGGATTTTAAGTGCCTCTTAAAGAGGAAAGTTAGGGAGAGACACTGTGGAAAGAAAATTATATACTGAAATGTGGCATCTCAGTTTTGCAGCTGCCAACCTTGTTCTGTCAGTAGCCACAGCTGTTGCCTTTTCTTCTAGACTTAGCAGGGGATGCGCGAAACTAAAGCAGTGCAGGCACTTCAGCTGATAAGGAGATGTGGGTCCAATTGCCTCTGTGTAATCAAAGGAAACCTTTAATTAGTTTTAACTCTTGAGAGAGAGGTATTTTATTTGTGTGGACAGAAGATGGCACCCAGGGAGATGTGTGACTGCCTCATGTGGATGGATGCACTCTCGGGATGCTCCTCGGCAGCCTTTCTTGCACCAGATAGGTTTTTTCTAGTTTTGCTGTTTTGCCACTTGTGTTTTGTTCATCTTGGGCAGCAAGCTTCCTCAGTGTCAGCTTTCCCAATGGCTGAAGGAGAATATTTGTCCAAAAAAAGGAGGAAATCTAGTCTCTGGTTCTGCTGCTGATTGAATATGGTCTTTTAGCATGTGTTCCTCAACTCCAAAGTCAAACCTGATGGATTTCAAATCTGGAGTGCTGAAAAGTACAGGCTTGTTACAGCAGAACTTGATGTCACTGGTACCAGTTTTCAGTAAGAGTCTTGCAATACTCTCACTGAATTTGTGTGGGTTTTGTTGGGGTTTTTTTAAGTCTCAGCTTTGGACGGCATGAGACTAAGTACAAATACTAACTTCCTTTTTTTTCCCTGCCCTTGGGGTTGCAGAAGAAAACGTGAAGATGTGGCCCGACATTCAAAACAAAATGCAAAGACAGAAACAAATGATCCACCATTTGTGATTTTCTTTTTCAGTATTTCTTTTTAAAATGCAATTTTACACTTAAAAGCCAGTTCTGTGCTTTTTGATGTGCTGGCTTGGGATTTTTGAGTGTTTTGTCTTTCCATGTGACAGTCACCTGCCAGTTACCCAAGTGATTTGGGGAGGTGAACAAAATGCAGATGTAGATAATGGAAGATGTATATCTCCCTGAGTCACATACTCTGTAGTAATCTGGGTCTTGGCATAAGGGCATGAGGGGTGTTTATGGTGCAGAGGACTGCTGATGTAGCATCAGAGGACTCTGTAAGAACACCAAACCTGGTGTGGTTTTGACCTATAAGAAATAGTCCTGGGCAGAGTTACCTGCTGAATGTCTTTCTGCTCGGAGGGATGCAGTTGGCTCCGTCCAGTGCCAAAGCTGGGAGTGATTTAATGTGAGGTGTGGATAATCAGGAGAGAAGTGGGAATATAACTTAGCTGACAATATAGATATGGCCTGTACTTACCTTATGTGTGAGCTTCACCAGGGGATAAAATATTCTCAGCACCAAGCAGGATAATGCTTGTTGATGCTGAACTATTGTGTGAGCCACTGACTGCGAAGGAAAGAAGGTCCTAAGGAAACAGAGGAAATGTGGATGTTTGTGTCATATACAGAAAATTCAGCCTGGCCTGCGTGCCAGATGATATCCTTCCATCTGGTGAAGCTGAAGATGCTAAGAACAAGGATAGAAGGAAGGGGACCGTACCCCGGTTAGATCGAGGCACAATTGAAAGAAATAAAATATTTCTTGAAAAATGATTCATGAAGACTAGAGCTCATAACTCCTGGGGTAATTTTGTCACTTTTATCTTCAGGGTGGAGATCACTACGTGCCAGGCTGCATTCCTTCATAGCATCTGAATCATTTGTATTGTCTCCACAAGCTGAAAATGAGAAACAGACTGGTAGGAAAGTTAAAATTTTCAAGGTGGAAAGAGCAGGGAATAGCCTGATCTTTTTTTTTTTTTTTAAGATTAAAAGTTCCTGTTGCATTTTTGCAGACAATAATACATTGGATTTTATGATTCCTCTATTTAAAACAAGACTAGAGTTTCCTAAATTTGAAGAGAAATAAGAGCACCTGAAAAAAGGGCTTGCTCCAGTGCCGTCTATATCCAGCCTGGCTTTCTGTGAGCTGCACGAGGAAGAAATATTTCCAAGGCACCGGTGGTTGCCATATCCTGTATGCAAAAAGATTCCATAAATGTCTGAAAACAGATGGAATGCAACTTTGGAGGAATAAATGGATTTTTAATTTTCTGAACATTTTGGATTCCATCTGGTTGAAGTAACTAAGTGACCTAGTAGAATACTTTTACCTTTCTTGTATAATAGATAGAAACACAGCTTGCATTGCTATTGACTGACACATGCCCCATTAATACACGGGGTTTACTTGCTCATACATTTGCTTACTTTTAACTCTTTTGACTGCATGTCAAGGGATACCTGATGCACCTCTTCTTGCATGTCGGCCCTCCCTCAGTTCATGATTTGGCCTTGCAGCTAGTAAGGAGGAACTCTAAACCACCTGCCTAAGCCCACCTGACAGTAGTGGGGGCCTAAAGAGATAACATACCTTAGACACATGTCCTTAATTTTTTTGCTGCAATCATTGGCACGTGTCAAAAAGAAAAAAAAATATTCTTAATACTCTGTCTTGTTTAAAGGCAGAGAATAAGAAGGAGTAGAGGCTTTGTGTACAGGTACCAATAAGGTGGATGATTTCTGTTTACTGCTCTTTTTGTTACTGCCATTTAGAATGTTGTTAAACAAATAAGAATAAATACATGTGTGCTTTTAAACAGGAAATGAGCATTTCTCTATGAATAGGAAAGACAGGCAACTTGAACTCACAAGAAAGAACTCATAAAGTATACTACTCCATATAAAAAATGGAAGATCTAGGTTTATGGAAAAGCCACCATTTTTGTGCCTGCCTCAGTGAAAACTAAAACCGAAATCTGTTCACCCTCCTTGAGAGAGAAGCTGGGTCTTTGGAATCACTAATATTAAGCCTGTAGTTACTAGTTGCACTATTTATGAAGCTGATTATTTATGATTGCCATTCAGAAAGTTCTACTGAGAATAAGTATTTCCATGCTGGTAAGTTCATAAGCAATAGTTAGTAGGATATTGACAATGTGTTTGATATTAGTTTTCATACTTTTTGGCACTTTGGAACATTTCTCAGGATTCTTGCTATGGATATGGATGAAACATTCCAAAGAATGGGGAATAACAGCCCTTTTTTTTTTTTTTTTAAGGGACAGTAGTGAGACTGTTTTCCACTTCTGGAAGAAAGTATATTTGCGTTTCATTAAAAGCTGTTGCATTTTAGGATCACCAGTTTCAGTCTAGCGCAAAGCCTGAAATCATTGAAAGATTTCACTTTTGCCTGACACATTAATGCTATGTAAAGAGTGTGTTTGCTCAGTCCTTAATAGGACAAAATATAGCATTTCCACTACAAATAACTTTTATATAAATCTCTGGTCACTGTAACCCCGTAATTCAAACTAGGCTTGTTTCTTCTCCCTGAAATTTGTGATTATGAACTTCTGACGGCTGGCAGGAACACACGCTGGTGCTGCCAACAAAACTCTGGATGCAGTGCAGTCGTGTTTTGAGCGTCTTTTGCTGGGATCCTGTAATAAGCTTGCTTTGTATGGCATCGAGACAATTGAATTCTCTTTTGCATTATACACTTATATAATTGCATTACTGTCTCTGAAGCCTTTTTGCCCCTATAAATGATTAAAACTGTTACACAAATTTGGACTTGGGAGACATGTTTAAACCTCCTTGTACAGAATGTAAGTGGCTGAAAGACTCACCGTCTGCAAGCATGGAGGATTTGCTGTTTTGTCATTTTCTGAGAGTTTAGAGTTTTGTAAAAGAGAAGTCTGTATCCTACTAATAGTACTGATCACATGTTCTCTCATTTGTATAATTGAGAAAATTACCAATATAATGAAAACAGCTCCATCTAAATAAGTTCTCTCTCCACAGTTAATAAATAGTATCTACTCTCAGAGACCTGGAATTTCTCTGCAAACGCTTTTAGTTAAACAAAGCATTTTGTGTACCTACAGTAAATGTGATATTTATCTTTTCATTATTCATGAAACAACTTTAATGTCAATGCCGATTTTCCTGGTAGGATGTTCAGCTCCAGCATACTGGAGCTCATGCTGAGTTGTAGCTGAAGATGTCATTCACAATAAACATGAGCTGCTGTGACAATACAATGGCAGAAGGTGAAGAATCTCTTTTCTTGTGCAAGGGCGTGCATGTGTCTCTCTCTGTGTGTGAGAGGGAGAGAGAGAGAGAGAGATTTGATTGTGTTTACAAGATTCATTCGCGGCACAGCAGGCAGTAGTCACATTGTAATATTCACCTTAACACAGATAATTTGATTTTCAACCTGGTTATCATGCGTTTAGACATAACGATACATGAAAATATATGCTTTAGCAGTGCATTTTAAACAAGGTTGCATACTTTAAGTCGGATTATATTAGAGGTGAGCGTTGATTTTTGCAATTGCAGAAGTCCTGGAAAGCACCGTTCAGTGTTCAGCGTATGTTACAAAATTACTAAGAGGAAAGCGAATTCTAATGGCTAAGTCTCAGCAACTGCTACCGTTTCTGGGCTGAACTCAACAGGATGGGCTTCCCTAAATTTGACATCTCTAAAGCTGTACAAGTTTTTCCCATTTGAGAGCCTCAGGCACGAATGGAATTTCTTTTCTGAGTTCCAGGTTGTCTCCTGACTGGAAAATGAAGAGTCAAAAAGTCCCACAGCCTTTCTGCCCTTTACACTGAAAGGAAAATGAACTGCCTGGTCATAGGACGAACGTTGTCTTGGGTCACCATCAAGATCCTGACCTGCCTAACTGATGTGACCCAGGGAAAGAGGTATGTTGATGCTCGTCAAGAGCAGAGCCTCATTACTGCATCCTGGAGCAGCCTGAGAGATAAGGGGATCTATCAGCAATTTAATTATAGTCGTAACACACTAGCCTGCATGCAAGACAAAAAGGAATCTGCTGTTTGCACTGTGAGATTTCAAGCGCGACTTAAATCTAAAGAGTGTGGACGTGGTTGGGCATGATTTTGTGAATCACCTACAGCACTTTTGCAACAAACAAAAGCAGGCATAATTCTCCTGAAGTCAATAGAGTTGAGCGTGTTTATACGAATGGGGCATTTGGCCCAAATCCAGTTGGAGTCTTTCCAGTATCACACCTCTGAATCTTCAGAGGTTTTCTTAGAGTCATTAGTATTGAGGCTGTATGGTACCCAAGGTAATTATCCATTACTGCTTGGGCCTGGCCCAGGAATTATTCCGCAACATGTTGCCTCATTAGTATAATATAATGGAAAAAAAACAGAAACAAACTAGAAACTAGGAAAGTAAGGGTGCTAAAAGGAGAAGAGCGTGAAGAAAACAAACACAGCGGGGTGAGGTCCTCTGATGGTGTAAATCAGTATCACCTTCCGTGAGGCTCTACCAGTTTACACTCTGTGATGCTCTGGCCCATGATTATTAGGAAAGTATGTTGTTGATATGCTCTATAATGGCTTCCATTACCAGCCTATGCTAAAAGAAGCAGCTGGTGAAAGTTATGTTTATGTTCCACAGATGGATCGGCAACAGCAGACACATAGCTCTGTGTCTGGTAAACAGGTGTTTGACTTTATATATGCTGGTTAGCCAGAAGAAGTCAGATTCTTGGTGAGGGATGTAGGCAAAGGAGAACAATTTAGTTGTTGAAAAAGAAGGAACAATTATTTTTGGTTGCACTTTATCTGCTTTTTAAGTGGCGAGTAGTGTCCTGAAACAAATCCTGCCTTCTGTCAGCATGGTCTAAGTGACCGGGAAGAAAAATCAACAGAGGGGCAAAAATCCCAAAACTGATGGGGATATTCAGATGATACTATCTCACCTCCTTCCTTTCTTACCCGATTTCAGTGGGAGAAGGAAGCACTTTGGCTTCAGACAAAGTGAAAGGTGCCCATAATGGAGTCAAAACTTCCCATGCCAGAGGAGCAACTTCACCAGTTGCTGCAGTGCAGAACAGAACAAGTTGAAGTTACAGCAGAGTTTAGCTGTGCCTTTGCTGGGAGGCAGAAATATAATCCCCTTTTTAATATGAAATGTTTTGCAAACCAATTCCGACACCTGTAAATTTAATACTTATGAGTGCACAGCCAGTGCAGAAGGAGAACAATTGCTTTTCAGCTTACTCAAAATGAACCATTTATTTTGACTGTGTTTATTCATTTCTGATTGCTCAGAAAACCAAAAAGTGGCTAGGATTTTTTCTGGTCTCTGGATGACAAATATTTCTAGATGGAAGAATGACAACATGTAAATTCCTGGGTGAATATCATTCAGGCTAGAATTCCTTAAACTCTGAGGGTTTGGGAGCGTTTTCACTGATACCCAGCAGTAGGCTGAATACTCATTAATAACTAATATTATGACTCTGTGAATCATAGTGATCCAGATTCAGCACTTCTAGTTGCAAATCAGGTTATTATTTTACTCTTTGACCAGCTCTAGGGAAAGCTCCTTAGTATGTAATGCAAAGAAGTAGCCTAAGGGAATAGAGCAGGCTGGCAGCATTTGCCTAAAACTTTCCCACACTGCTATCGGGTGTTGATCCTTCTGGCAGAAGGTTAAATGCATCCTGCTGAGTTCTTGAAACCAGTGGCCAAGGCGGCCACAAGTGGTTGTCCAAGACAGGAGATGACCCAAGGAGCAAGAAGACCAGCTGGGACGGCTGGAGAACCCTGGGTAGGTCTGAAGAGAAGTTCACCCTCAGTGTTGTTAACTCGTTATCACGGCTGTTTTATTGAAACCAAACTCCTCAGAGGGGCGTTTTGGAATCGGCGTGTTATGTCGGGAAGGTAGCTGTTTAAATGAAGTGTGAGCAGCGCGTGTTTTTGAGCTTCTGTTGTAATATATGAAGGAATAGCAAGAGCAGCAGGTGTTGTTGAAATTTATGGAGGGAGCAGCAAGCCCAGGCGGCAGCCCAACAGGAAGAGCAGCGACAGTTACTGCAGCAGATGGTCTCGAGAATTATGAATGTGGGACCTATCCCTAGCTGCCCCTATAACCCGGTCCTTCTTGAGCAGGAACCAACAAGACGTTGACTCCAGGCCTACGCGGTCAACTTGAGCAGCGAGACTGATGGCGGTCAGGGCAACCAGCCACTCTAGATCCGTGCTGAACAAGCCTGACCCAAGCTGTGCATATTGATCTCTGAGCAGTGGTACTGCTGCCGACTAGGAGAGGTACATCTTGAACCAGTTGGGAATCCCAGAATAGAAGTACTGATAAAGGCTCATGGTGGAATTTAACTACCCAGACATCTGTTGAGTAACAAATACAGCTGAACATGCATCATCGCAGAGGTTCCTAAATTATAGTGAAGACAACTTTATGATCCAGAAAGTAGAGGCTCCTGAGGAGAAGCCATCCTGGATCTACAGGAGTATATTAATGAAATTTGCAGATGAAACTTTGCAAGTGCATTAAAAATACAGCAGCACTGTGTTGTAGGATTGACTTTAGCAGAGTATCCTATGTGTTCAGAATGGACTGTCTTCCTCATCCATTTATTAATTTTTACTGTTTCACAAGTAAACGAAAGTTCAAGCCTACCTTCTCCTGTCTTTAAACCTGTTTGCATCATCCTTGCATGCCAGACATTTGAGATCTGCAGACTCTTAACTAATACACTTTGCAAACATCTCTCTTGGACAACACACAGCACATGATAGAGACCGAAAGAATTAGAAAAATGGATAGATAATAGCACTATGCCAGTTCCCTTCAAAAATGCAAGTGCATACCTTTGCAGAAAAAAATCATTTGAAACAAATGTTGAAGAGGATGAGGAATCTTAAGGAGCAGAAATATTGAAAAGATAATAATGAACAGCAAATAAGGCATGAGTTTTCAATAAGGCACAATAGCAAAGGAGGCCTATAAAATTTTGGAGTACAAACAAAGAGATATTACATCACAGGGTGAAGTTCAAATAGGGCTTTTTTTCACCCCCTTGTTGGTTTCAGGAGATATAAAACAGGCTAATGCACTGAAATGAGCAACAAAAAAGTTACACTGATTATAATGATGAACTTCTGACATTGTCTTACGAATTTTCGAAAAATCTTCTAGAAGTTTTGATTTACAATAACACTTACCGGAAAAAAGAAAACCAAACAAAAAGCCCACAAAACTTGATTTTTATCCTGAAACAAGGGAATCTGTGAAATCTTCGCAGAAAAAATTCTCTTAAAATTGCTCGCATAAATCAGCTAATCTTTGCCATCCTCAAAGAAAAAGCAGCAATGAATGCGTCCTGCTTCATTCCTCAGATTCAATACAGGGATAATGCCAGGTTTACTCTCTAATGATTCATTTCCTTACATCTGGAGAATGTGTCTTTTGAAAATTTAGGGGGAAAAAAACCTAAGGGTTGTTCTTTTTTTTCTCTCTTGCCAAGTTTTAATTTGATGCATTCATTTCTCTATTACCATTCTGTCCCAAAGTTTATTGTCTCAAACACTACGCAGCAAAATCTTTTTCTCATCTCTTCAGGAAGGTAACGTTTCAATTTACATTTGTAATAGCAAGGTATGATCATCTCAGCAGGATGGTAACCTTAGTAATCTTCCTGCTAAAAACCTGTTCATTAGCTTTATGATAAAATATGCCTGTGTTATAAATATTTCCAGAAAAGAACAAAACTTTTCACTTGTCTACATTAATCCTGACATCTGCTATAGGTCACATAGAGAAAGAAATCTACCTCCAAAAGTGATTCCAATTCAGCATTGTATTAAGACTGTTACCAAATAATTCCACTCCACCCGATCAAAGGCTTTCTCAGCATCTAATGCTAATAACATCTATGGGCTTGAGCCTTTGCTTTTTCGAAGATTTTAGACTCCCCAAAGCATCACCTAAAAGGTCACTGAGGGGTCAGGGAGTGTTCAGCTCTTTGATGAGACAGAACCAAGAGCTCCTTTTAATCTTAATATTCAACTTCAATACACACACACACACACACACACACAAAAGAATAAATAATCTCAGGAAGACTGATCTCGGTCCAGGCACAGGCAATAGTGGAAGAGGTTTTTTGTCAAAGGTGCAATCTAAGAACTACCTTTGCAAGCAAGGATTTGGAAGGAGATGAAAAAATGAATGAGAATCCCTCTCTGGTTGTTATTTCTGTCTGAATTCCAGTTTGAGTTGGACTCGGACAAAGAAGATTGGAGACAAGCATGCTATCAACAAGATAGCAGCAGTGATATACAAACCACTGCTAATGAACTCCCTTTATGTGTCCAGGGAGCCTTTCTAAAGAAAGCCTACAAACACCCGCCTGAAGGCTCTTCTTGCTTCAGGCCGGATGGATTTGCTTGCTGTTCTTGCTCAAAGTTAACTTGTAATCTACAAAACCAGTCTCCTATTAAGAGACAGAAACAAAACCTAAAGGTAAAAAAAAGGCGACAGAATCTCTATCAACTTGAAGCTTCAATTTTTCTGTCTGCTGCACCTGAACGGGCATACGCAGTCACTGAACTCAGTCTCTTCAAGGTTTCAGCACTGCAGTGGAAGCAAAGGACGGTAAGAAAAGTCACTTGTGGATCCCAGTTTCTATGAGGGAAGGTATGAAAGGCTCTGAACTGCCTCTAAGCAAGGTTATTAACTTGAAAAGTACTTAGCTGTAACTCTTTCCTGGTGCATTGACTCATGCCCTCCACTTCAGCAAAGCCAGATTACAGTGATTTGCCAACGATTTTGCGGCTGCAAAATGCAGGAAGGTATTTTAATTGCATTTTCCCCCGTGATCAGTTCTGTTGCCATATTCTGTGGTTGAAATCTTATTGGAATGCTTTAAATAGAACAAAGACTTGGTCGGCTATTCTGCCCCATCGCCCTTCCTCTTCCCCACCCAGACTGGTCCAGGTTGTTTGGATGCAAATGCTACTTTTATCTAAAAGGCTTTTCGCCTAGAAAGTGACTGCAGATGAACAGTGCCGACAGGAACTCTTCATAATCACTGGCTAGGCTTTTCTCACTAAATGTACATTTCCCAAAGGAAGCACACTGAAAAATTTGTATCAAGTTTTGAAATGGAGTGGTATAAACTGACTCAGAGCCATCAATATGCTGATTTACCCCAGCTGAGGTTCCTGAACTGCACAAAAAAACCCCTTACATTATATGTGAATCAGCTGTTTAGTAATCAGTGGGATCCAGATTCCAGTGGTTTTACTTCTACAAAAGGCAGGAAAAAGGTTTTTATCACGTTTTGCCATGTGATCAGCTCTGAAGCCTTACCAGTGGATGACATTTCAACTCGGTCTTATTTGCATTAATACAAAGATGGTTAAACTATTTGCTCTCTTCTTGCTCTTCACCCATATATACTCACCTTGAGTATAGAGTATCTATAACTTGCCTCCTTCACCTTAAAGGCCCATCTGATGGAGGTGCAGAGATGATGATCCTCAGGTCCCTGAACAGCCTCGAGAGAGACGTGGCCTCTTCACTTACATCTCCTGAATTGCCTGGTGGAGCAGTTTACTTCTTTCTGTCAAATAAGACGAGCACTTCCGTTACCTGCCTGAGGTTGACACCGCTCCTGCAAAGTCACAAAGAAGTATTTAATATCAGATACCAGTTCCCATGAAATGTTTATGTGGAAGCAGGATTTGGATTTGTGCTGAGGAGGAGGAGCGGGAGTGGAAGCACGGGTTGATTAGGTCCCCTTGGTTAGATTGGATCTAGTTCCTATCTTGTGTTAATCCACCCCAGACTCCTGGCGGTAAGATCCAAAGCAGCATAAAGCAGATAACAGGAGAAGGCAGAGGGGGCTGGTCAGGGGTGTTTGTAAATAAATCTGGAACCTGGGATCTGCAGCCTGCTTGGTTATGGTTTTGTGAAAACACAATTACAGCATAAAATGAAAGCAGGCTGTGCAATGAAAACAAGAGGCATGCCATCACCCAGGTTGGCTTGTACTGCAAACCACCCTGGTCAATCATCCGAGATGAATGGAGGTATCCGCTGAATAACCTCACTTTGCAACTTTTATGTGAAGGCTTGATAAATGAAGTCAGGGAGAGGTACAAGAAAGTGATTAAAACCAGCCTGCGCAAAAGGCAATGATAACCTCCCTGAGCTTGAAACTTTTTTTCCCCTTCTGCCTGAGTTTGTTGGATAATTAACCCTTTCGTCCTTCAGTCTCTGTACACAAACATTTGTATATTCATACAAAGCAGCTGCCTCTTGACAGGCAATTTGTCACTGGTAATAAATTGGATCCAGCGGAACGGCCAGCCACTTCCAACGGGGATGCTTACAGCCAGGTACCATGATCTGGAGTTTCGTAGGAGCCTCACTGTAGCAGAAGACCTTTTCCAAAGTTTAGCTCACTCATTTCTTGTCTCTGGGCTTTCTAAGCTGCCCAGTAGCTCACTTAGGCACCTCCTTTTAGGCACCCTCCTGGAAGAAAATCCCCCAGGCCACGCTGGCCATATAGTTTTAGGGGATGCCAGTCTGTTGTTGTAGTGAGCTTGAATAGGATATTGTCACTAAAGCAAAAGGCAATTCTGGTATTATTGTCAGGCAGGGGCCAGGATTTCTCTTTGTGGACCTGGAACCATCATCTGTCATCATCTCTTGTGGTAAAATTTGTTACTGACTTGCAGGATGATTTGAACATGCAGAAGAGCATCTTACCCACATACGGCATAGTCAGAGACCAGTAGATTTCCTATTCCTAGGTATAACCTGTTGTGCTCCTTGGTGCTTGCTGGGGTTAAAAAGAAAGGGACTAGCAAAGGGGTCTCACAAGCAGACCCCTGCCCAAATGCGGTCAGAGGCAGCTGCTTATAGTTTGGTTGCTTCATTTTTGGTCTGCCCAACTGCATTAGGATACCGAAGCAGGCGCTTATGGAAAAACAGCTGTCAAGAGTCTGAGTCTGAGATGGCCTCTCAGGTGGAGATCTAGAAGTTAGCATTAACAAAATACACAGAAGCTTTCTTGCATTTCAGAGAAATAAGCTTTTCTAGGAGGAACCCCCCCTACACTTAGCCCAAAGAATGGCAGCAGCACCACTGCCTGTATTGAACAAAGCTCTTTAAACCCTTACCGAGAAGCAAAATCTCGGCTGAGAAATGTCAACAGAGCTTTTATGACAGCCTGAAAATTAATTGTCCTCTGAAATGGCAGTCCTCAATTTAGGCTTAATCTCTCTTGCATTACTCAGGTAGCTATTGTGAAGTATCACCCCGCTTGCTGCTCTCACTGACAGTTTCTATATCCCGTCACCACGCCCACTGGAAGGAAAACAATCACATAAATCCCTCTTGCAGGGCATGCTCAAACTCGTTTCTTATTGTGGGGCAAATTTATGGTCACATTTACTATGTAATCTTTAAAGGGGACTGGCTGGTGGTTGAAGGTCTAAAATTACAGATGACCTGGGTGTAAGCAAAAGTGGATTTGTTAAAAAATCTGTATTTAAGGGAGGAGGGAAGGAGGTGAGAGAGGAGAGCTAGATGTAGTGTAGTTTATGACCTTTCCTAAAAAAAAAAAAAACCAACAAAAAAAAAACACAACAAAAAACCACCCTTCAAGAAAGGTAGAAAAGCAATTTTCATTCTGTGGCTCTAAATATCTGTTTATCCCGCTGCCATGATGTGAGCATGCCCAGTTGGGATGATTTAGCACTCTGCTGATGACTACCAACGGAAGGACTTCATGTGAAAAGGTAGTCTGCCACGGCTAATGGGCTCTTGTTTCAAAGGGATGCTGTGTGTACATTACTAGTGTATGGAGAAGGTGCAGAAAGGCCTCGGCAGACATTAGGAATGGAGTGTTGTTGATGATGAAAAGGCACTTTGCTGTTGAGGGAATGGTGGGAGAGAAAAGGCGTATCTGTCTTTTTGATTAGAAATGCATGCTTCCTTTCATCATCTGAGCTGAAAAATTGGCTTCTGCTCTTGGTTTATGAAACCATTTTTCTTTTCCCTTCCTTTCCAGGTTTGCAAACTCTTTAATAAATTAGTTACTGTGAGGTGCATGGGTGCAACAATCACCTTAGAGGCTTTTCCCAAATGCATCTTTAATATTTTATAAGTATTTAAATAGATTTATTCAATGTGAACAGCCTGATTTATTAACACTGGCACTCTGGCGTGGAAAGGGGGTTCAATACAAATTATGTTGTGTCAGAAATTTTTAGCAGCTAGATCTCAATTTACCAATGGATTCTTGGAAGTCAGGAAATAATAGGACCCACCCCATGTTAATATTTAATCAGGCTTTGGTGCCAGATAGGAGAAGCTGTCGAATGAACGAGACGCAACGAGGGGAGACCTGTATTACATTAAAACATACATCATGTGCATTCACTTCTTAGATGGGGGGGGGGAGAAGTGGGTCAGTTATTATGGCAAGTGAGAAGCTCAGACCTGCCGCTGAATAAAGATGCTTTGTCAGGCTCTGAGAGCTGACCAGATGAAGTTCAAGTCTCATCACACACATGCACGGGGTAACCTTCATCACCAGGTGTGAAACTTGTTTCTCTTCTGATGTCCCAGGTCCCGGAGATACCTTTCCTTGTGTATATTCAGAAAATAATGTATGACAACAGAAACGCTGAACCTGACATGATAGCAGAGCTGCTTTGTAAAGCACTTTGCAATGATACAATGAGAAGGGTTCTACCAAACCTAATACTGTCCTACATAACTAGTGCGCCAAGGGACAGGGGAAGGGCAGGTTTACTGGTCCTCTGTAGGTTAGTACCCTGTAGGTTACTCTTCTGAATTACCCAAAATTCATTTTCACTCTGAAGTGCTGTGTAAGGTTATTTTTATTTAGCCTGGTACATTACCGTCATAAAAAAGAAATTGGTTTTATTTCTGTATGGAAACACCAAAGCACTTTCTCAATGCAGATTTTGGGTGTAAATTTAAAATGCCAGGAAGCTCAGAAGCAAAGTTTTTCACAGTAGTGTTCACTCACTTGAACGGAACAGATGAACATAAGGGTACAATTGCAAAATAGCTCTGCACATCAGCAGGGCTTTCCTAAATCACCGCACCCAGTGTGGAGCGATTCAGATGAGTTAGGAGTCTGCTCAAAAATTGGCAACATCTCATTTCTGCTGAGTACCGCTGACACAGCCTCCTTAGTCCACCCCGCAAGGCAGGGGCTAACGAGGTGAATGAAGAGCAAAGCAGAAAGCTTCAGCCAGCTGCAGCAGGACCGATACTGGATAAAGAGGAGAAAAGAGGACATCTCAGATACCACAGACCTTTTCCTGGAATATTTCAGGATGACCTGGCAATGAAGAAACCCTCCGGTGGTCAAGACTGCCTAGCCATAATTGCATGCTCATGTGCAAGGGTTGGGTTCTTCGGAGGGTGTGAACTACAGTAGTGTGGTTGAAGTGCCTGGAATAACACTGGTGGGCGCTGGCTGAAGTTTTGGCCAGTAGTTGAAGTCATGGTGACAGTGAGCTAGTCTTCTGGTAGGAACTTTGTTCATTTCCTTTTCTCACTTAATTATGTTTATTTCTATCCCTTTAAACATGTAGTGTGTTTTGTTTCCCTGTGTGCTTGCTTTATTTAAAGAAAGAAAGAGTTGAACCTCTAGTCCTTTGTAATGTTAATATTAAGAAAATTGAACGATGCTCCAGTGAGATGACTGGGTCTAGACAAGAGGCTAGTCCACACATCTGCTTCTGCTGAAGTTTGATTGGAATGGTTAATTGTAAAGTTAGATTATCAGGGCAGAACCCCATAGTTTATGCTGTGTATGCTGCTTTTGACTGGGAGAGAGTTAATTTTCTTCGTAGTAGCTAGTATGGGGCTATGTTTTGGATTTGTGCTGAAAACAGTGTTGATAATACAGGAATATTTTAGTTATTGCGGAGTGGTGCTTACACAGAGTCAAGGCCTTTTCTGCTCCTCATCCCACCCCACCAGCGAGGAGGCTGGGGGTGCACAAGAAGTTGGAAGGGGACACAGCTGGGACAGCTGACCCCAACTGACCACAGGGATATCCCATACCATATGACGTCATGCTCAGCATATAAAGCTGGGAGAAGAAAAAGGAAGAGGGGGATGTTCGGAGTGATGGTGTCTGTGTTCCCAAGTAACCATTATGCATGATGGAGCCCTGCTTTCCTAGAGGTGGCTGCACACATGCCTGCCGATGGGAAGTAGTGAATGAATTCCTTGTTCTGCTTTGCTTGCGTGCGCGGCTTTTGCTTTACCTGTTAAACTGTCTTTATCTCAACCCACGAGTTTTCTCACTTTTACCCTTCTGATTCTCTCCCCCATCCCACTGAGGGGTAGTGACTGAGCGGCCGTGTGGTGCTTAGTTGCTGTCTGAGGTTAAACCATGACACTGTGATAGTTGCCTGTTCCTGCTGGTATAAGAAATTCAGTTCTTTAAGCTGAATATTTGGAGGGGGGAGATAAATGGAGGAGTGGAGCAGAATGCTACGCATGGTTTCTTTATGCTGTTTATAGTGAAGTTGAATTTGGTTTTCTGGAGTGTATACCTAAGAATGTTTTGATGAGATGGTGGTAGAGCAAGTTCAACTCTATCTACGTCACTCCTTACAGATCTCCACCTAATCTGCCACAAGGCTCAGGGTGGAACTGTTAGTCTCTTCCATGTGGTAGTAGTTTTAGCTATTATTAATATATAGTCATACAGTTCCTTAAGAGTAAACAGAGATATTATGACCTACTGCATGTAGAAGAGTAACATACAGAGTTGCACCTATATCAGCTGTGAGAACGATCATAGTTCAGAACAGAATAAACTTTTTTCCATTCCAGGGTTGGCATGCAGGGTTATATGGTTACAGGGCTGGGGGACAACAGGTCCAGATTTCTGCTCAAGAACCAGCCATGCTTTCCTGCCCCTGGGCAGCAGCTATTTAGGCGTTACCTATGCTTTGATGGATAAGGAGGCATGTCTTTCTGCTTTACCCTATTAAGCCAATCTACAATTTAGGCTATCATTTGCTTCTTAGGTGGTGAAAAAAAATGCATGCCACAAAATTAACTTCTAAATTCACTGATTTTCTTTCTTCAACACTGCAATTTTTAGCATTTAATCTCAACGTTCTTAGTAATGGCATATTAAGTCTTCACTGTGGCACATTATGTCCAAGCGAGGCGGTCTCTTTGGTTGGCATTTTGATATAGTCACAAGCAAAGAAGACTGTATAATTTTTATGTCAGGAAAAGAATACCATCGTCTACTCCAAACTCAAATACGTATGAATAGCTTTTCTCTAAAGTTTTTTCAAGTTCAGGCTAGATGGGAAAGAAGTAGAGGAGGGAATATCAGAGGGAATAGGGGAAACCTCACAATTCGAATATATGAAACTTAACTATATTGGTATGAGGAAAAATATTAGGAAAACTATTGTTATAAAAACATTACAGATAGTTAAAGAAAGTGGCGTAGGTTTTTAGCCAAGTCTCACTGTTCAAAAGTTCATCTGGACTTCTTACCGCTAAAGAATTTGACTGGCTAGAAATATGCCTGAAAGCACCGAAATTTCAGCCCCCTTCTTCCCAAAGGAGGCAGCAATTGAAACAGGGGAACAACTTCTGCAGTAGTCCACTGATCAGGGGCTTTCTTGGAGAAATGGTCTCGCTCTGGTCTTTAGGACGGTTACAAGGTACTACTTTCCGCGCCAGTGAGGCCAAAGTGGTTATCTCGGAAATCTGAATGTGATTTTAATTATAGCTTTTATTATTGCAACAGCTGTAACCAAGATTGTAACAGTCAATTATATATGGAGCTTTATTGGCAAAGGGTGTTTAATATTAAACAATCATTGCTAACCGTGAACATACCTGATACAATAATGAACTTTATTTGAAAGATCAGCATGAGATAAAGGAGTTAAATTTAGCTGTACAGTCTATAACAATAACATGAGGGGATATCGTGAATTCATTTTATTTGGAAACAGAAAACTCTGAATGCTGTTAGATTATCTTTTTGAGAGCATAAAGTAAATGTTTGGTAACCAGAGATTTGTATTGCTAGAGAGAATCACTTTCACTAAAGCTACAGTAACCGAATGTTTAAATGTGCAGGACTGAACTGTCAAAGCACGTAACAACATCTTTAAATAAAATGGAAGCAGCTAGAGCTGCCTTTATCAGTGTCCTCCTCTGACAACTGCTTAAGGTTCATTTCTGTTCCCATCGAAGTCAGTAGAGCATCTCCTGGTAACCTGAAATGATTCATGGCACGGACCTTACCAGGGAAAAAAGGAGAAGTCTCAAAGCACTGAGGAAGGTACGCTGCCATCCCACGACACGTGTGTTATTTATACCCATGCAGAGCGATACTGCCAACCCACAGCATTCATAATTGTGGCTCAAGCCCCGTGCAAGAGCTGCGTCGAAGACACAAGCCTTATCCCTCCCTAGGAGATTTTTTTTCAGTCTTCCAGTTCTAAGTCACTGGACATCTTTGGCAGTTATAATACCTAGGTTTTCAGCTTAACTAAAGGCTCAGAAAACCTCTTACACTATTTTTAGTTTATTTTAGTTAAAGCTGACAATCTCTGATAACCAATGGTAGGCTCAAATCAGAAAGGCTCGTGTGGCAAAATCTGCCCTAACCCCACAGCTATGGAGCACTGAGAAAGTCAGTGCTGGCTGGGCCGTATTCCTGCTACAGTAGAGTCTGGGATTTTTTTATTATTTTAACCTGATATTTGTGTTGATGGCTACATGGGCTCTTTGGCCTAAAATGCGAGTCCCGGTGCAAGCGAGGAGGCAGGATGTAAAGCGGCCGTGGGACGCAGGGACCAGGCGGGCTGCCCTGGGCATGACAGGGACCCACGTGGTGGGTTTCACACACGCCCGTCCTCCGGACCGCACTTCCACGCTGGCAGGAGGACAAGCCACGTCTCCTCTTTTCAGTCTCAGTTTTTTCAATTCTCAGAGGCTAAACTAGGAGCCAGCATTTTGAATTTATATTTGGGCTTGGGTCTTTCTTTTCAGTCCCACTCTTCTTCTGATTGCAGCTGTTTGGACTCGGTGGACCAATATTCTGCAGACAGACAGTGTCTTTATCAGCGTGTAAACTGAAATACCCCAACCAGAGCTCCCTCCTGCTTCTCGGTTTCTGAAATGCAGCTCAAATTCTTAATTGGGTAACCTGAACTTCTCTGTAATCTACGTATCAGTGTGTATGGGTGTAATGGACATGTCAGTGCTGTGTACGCTAACACTTTTAAGTCATATAATGGGCCTGTTCACTGGAAGAATAAACACACCATGCAATTTAACTGGAAACTGGGGGGATACAAAGGATAATGTTCACTGAAAGGTTATCTACAATGTAAAAGCAGTTATTTTCCTTTTGCAGATTTTGGGGGTGATCTGCAGCAGTGGTATTTGCTTTAATTTTGAGAATTCATTGTCTAATCGTGTCATTGGAATGGTGGGGGGAGAGGAAAGGAAATGGAGAGAATTTCTTCTTGCGAGCACTTTTCAGCTCTTAAGAGGCTTTTGTGTAGCCTGTGCAAGCCTACAATTGGATATTGCAGAATACAGTACTTTTATGCAGAGAAAAGGATTAGGAAAAAACCCCAAAGGTGTGAAATATAACAAAAGGCAATATTTGAAATTGCGCTGTTAGGAGACACAGCTGAAGTCAATGGGAGTTTGATCCATGAAAGCACAGCAGGACCGCGCCATATATAGGAAAGCACAATCTGTCAAAATTAAGTGTGTAGTTTATGGTATGCTTTTTGTTTGAAATAACATATTACCTCCTATTTATAGTAAAGCAGACTAAACAGTTCTATATGTGTGCATTTAAGATTTTCAGACAGAGAGTAAGGATACCTTTTACCTGGAAATTGTAGAGTCAGAGCTCAAAATTGTTAGCAGTGATATAAATGAATACCTGCGATTTTACAGGCATATAAATCTCAAGCTTCTGCTTACATAGCCCCGCTCTGTCTGCAGTATTGGCTGGATCTGAAGATCACTGCTGGAGGACTACTAGGAAACAAATGAACTTGCAATGCATAGTATCTTAAAGGAAACTATAAATGGGATAGGTCAAGGACTAGGCATGTAAGCGACAGGAAAAAATCTTCCTTTTAGTTTATACAACTCCTGCTTCCATGTCTGTGCAGATTCCTAATAAGGAATAGTAACTTTTCGAGGCACTAGGCCTGTACATATTTCCTGACCTTATAATTCTCACAGTTCTAGACATTCCAAGGTAGGGGGTCATTCAGACAGAGTTGTAATTTCTTGTGCATATTTATTTCCAAAGTATCTTTTGCATAGTTTCCCAGTGAAATCATGTGCTGGGGCTGGGGAATGCTAAATAGGTTATTTTTCAAGCTTGCATATAAAGGGCCTGTCAAAGTGGACTGTTTTGGACTTATCAAGTAAAAGTGCTGGAGCCAGACCGTGATGTTTGTAGCTTGTCCTTCCCAACCCCATTACGAGCTGGGCTCCCAACCTTCCAACGCGGGGTGACGTAAGAAGGTTAAGGAGCTCTGGTTTTGTTATCGGTGAGGATTTTAACATGATAAAAGTCTTGAAAGCGTACGTTGGCTCAAGAGGAGTGTGACCTGAGCCTTCCCCCAAAAAATACATTTTGTTAACCCTTTGGCGTTAGATTTGTGGTCCTTTTCCTTCCCATTCTGTAAATAAACACATGACAAATTTTAGGGGGAAAAAGGTTGTAGAAACCCAGCCTCTCTGTAAATAACCTTAACTGGTTGTGAAAGCACATTTTGAATTCATTTTCCCGGTCCTTCAAGACACATACTTTTTTTTTTTGAAGCAATTACATTTATCTGATCAAAGAATTAAAATACATCAGGGACCAGCCAAGACATCGTGAATTTCAAATATTCATTTCTCAAAATCATCAGCCAAGCAGCAGCTAGAAGTTATCTACTGTCTGAAAGAGGTTTACACAAAGTATTTGTCTGGCCATTTTCAAAAACAAAAAAATCTGTGCTAAAAATCCTGCAGATAATGTATTCATCAAGGAGAAGCTAAACTCGAGAGGAAGGAGTTTGCCCTTAATGCTGTGTATGCCCTGCTCAAAGCAGCGGTAAAGAAGGTTAGTCAGACCTCAGCTTTTATCAAGATGTGTCTAACTAATCTAAATTGAAATGTGGGCACTTTCTTTCTTAACTCCAGAAACATGTAATGCATTTGGGACTGAGGGTTTCAAGCTCTTGTTGAAAAGTAAGTGTAGACTTTCTGCTTGCAAAAATTCCTGTGAAAAAATCTAACCTTTTTCTGAGCATTTGAAAAGAATGGCAAGGGGAAGATCCCGTAGAAATTGGGAGTGTTTTCACAGATTGCTGGTGACAGTAAGTATCATTTTATAAAACACCAGTTAGGCTGCAGATGACATATGGAGACAATTTCTGCCTCGGCTATATTTACCTTTCCCTTTGATCTAATGGGAACAGCTCATGTATATTGAGGCAGAGCTTGGTCTACAGTATCCTGTTTGGTTTGCGTATTGGAAGAAGTTTGGAATAGCTACGTTGACGCATGCCGTTGTAACTAGGAGGGCAAGATGGTGCAATGAGCCTGATTTAGTCATGTGGAGGGACAGTTACGAGGCGATATGAGTGAAATGCATGAAGTGCTGCCTTTTTCCTTTATCATTAGAGAATCATTGAAATGTAAGACTGGAAGGAAACTCCATAGGCCATATATTCTGTTCTCCTGCTGGAAGGCAGGATCAATTATACAGCCATCCCTGGCAGCCATTTAAGTAAAATATTACTGGAATGAAGAAATATTCTTTATATTTAGAAGGGGGAATACTGCCAGCACAGTTAGTTACTTACCTTCTGGAAAAAAAGAAGAAGGGGAAAAAAAAAACATAAAAGAGAGGTTATTCCAGCTCTCTAAGAGTTATCATTCAAATTAGTTTGATGATTTGCTTGGGATCATTGGAGAAGCCTGACTAGAAGATATAAGTGGAACGTAAGACAGGATATGTGGAAGTGAAAAATAAGGAGATATGATCATAGAAACGCAAGGGAACAGGTTGAACAGGCTTCCAGTTGAGGTGGTGAACTCCAAAGGCAATAGTATATTTAGGCAACAACTGAATGAGCACGTGGAATTCAAAAATACAAAGAGCTGTGGGTTTTATTTTTGAGCTTTGAATTACCAGGTGACTCTTTCAAAGGTTAGAAAATAGTTTTTGCATGGCTTGCCCCCCTTAATAAGTATCGGAGATTTGTGCGTGTGTTTGCTTACACAGTACTCATTCCTCCTGAACAAAAAGGCACAATAATTTTAAGATTCCTTAAAATAATAAGTTTTAAATTTTCTTAAAGTAACGCAGAAGAGAGAGAACAAAGTGTTGCACTTCAGATCCACGTGGATCCTGCTTGCCTCCACTGCAGTCGTGTCATTACAAGGCTCCCTGCCTGATTGTTACAAGTTGTTTTTCTAAAGCCAGGCCATTTCATTTGACTTTGGTCAGAGCTGCGGTTTTGTCTGCTCTACTTTTAAGCGTAAGCACTACAATTATTTGCAGAGTGTTATTGGCCATTTATTTTATCAGTCTGATATTCTTATATTATGCATCTTAATACCACTATTAACTGTTTTGGGTCATTTCTTATTTGTATACCAGAAAACTGCTTCCAGTGTTATTACTTATTGGTCATAATCAATTAGGGAAGTTTTTAGACTATGGCAGTCTTATATAAATACACTGGCAAAGTTCACCTCCTATGATTTCTGACAATTAAATTGTTCTGTCACTTTGGGACCTTCATTAATCTCAACTTGTCATCCTTGTTTATGCAGGTTATAATGGCCTGTGTGTGTAAGTGAAATGAGATGCTAAAAGCCCTTGGCTGTTTAACTCTTTGATGAAAGTCAAGCAGGAATATGTTGTTGAAGGGAAAAGCTGATTTTTTTTTCATCCCCCAAAATAGCACCATGGAAATTATTGCACTGTTTAATGACTAGCTATGAAATAAGCCAAGGAAAAGTTTTACAGAGGAGCGAAGAAAACCGAGTTGACGGTACTTTTATCACAGTCCTTTGTGTGCATGAGTGCACATAGAAATAAAGATGTGGCAATGTAGATTACTTTCTCTTCCAGGAAAGTGGTATGAAGACATCATGTTCCAGCAGAGGAATCTAACAGCCAGAGATTTTCAGATAACATTGCAGGATCGGTGTAACTCAGGTGAGGGACATGGCTAAAGTCTCTTGAAACTTTGAGATGTGAGTGTATCAGTAGGCCCTTCAATTTGGGTAATCCTGGCAGGCTGATTACTTGGGACCACTGCAGGCACACTTGTGAGGACTTTGGGAAGTGAAAGTCCATTTTCAGAATTGAATTTAATATTTAAGTTCCTGAGGGAGTTTATAATTTTCTTCTTTCTTAAATTATCTCCTAGAACTTGAAGACCTGCTTTCTGATGTCTCCAAATGCAGATGATGGTTTATTATCTTCTGCCCTTTTCTGCATCTTTTAAGAAGGTCTTAAAAGGCTTTTTAGAGTGGTCACTCTACAGCACCAGCACCATTACTTGTATCAGCCTCAGGCAGAGCTCCTCACTGATCCTTCCTCCTGGAGGCCTCTCACTTTACAGCCCTCTGAACTGTCATTAGATCCTCTCCTGGCACTGTGCACCAAAGATGCAGGTACCTTTTATTCCGTGCAGTTTGTCAAACCTAGTGTTTCCTCTTGGGCAAGCGCCTGCTGAAATTGAAACCCAACCTAACAGGTAGTTATTCTCATTTGCAACTGGAAATGAGGGGCCAGGTCAAAGGAAGCGGTGCACTGTCCCATGCTGGCAAAGCTGGAGATGGAGCGCAGGTCTCCTGACCTGCTCAGACCCTCCATCCATATGGCCATGCAGCTGGCCAAGGTTAAAAAATAGGAATAGCCTTAGAGTTATCCATCTCAAATCTAAAAGGAGTGTAATGATATGCTATTCTCTGCACCCTGAGAAACATACGAGTGACATCCTCTCTCTGAGCACTAATTATCATAATTCTTAGACCAGAGAGAGATCCAGAACACTGCACAAATTATCACCCAATATCTTTAATAAATGTGGATGGTAAGTTACTTGCAAAGGTGCTGGTTAATAATCTGGAACACATATTCCCAGACCTAATTCATTTCAGTCAGGTGGGATTTATTAGGAATTGGACTGTCACACAATAGTATGAGGCAACTCTTCAGTACAGTAAGTTCACACAGAAGCAAAGCAGAAAGCTGGTGCATCTCATGGTAATACAAATGACTTAGACCATACAGAGACAGACTATTTCTGACTTTTCTAAACATTCAGCTGTGGACAACTTTTTGACACTGTACAGTAAAAGCCAGTGGCACCCATCAATCCGTTGTAAAAATGCCAATGCCAGTGGTTTATGGCTAGGCTTCCTAAGTTACAAAAAGGAGAAATGGCAGAGCTGCTCTCCCATTTCTACTTGATCCAGAGATCACATCATAACTGTGTTTCTTTTTTCTTTTATGAGATTAATTTATAAAGAAAACCAAATCCCATGTGCCTTGGGGATGCCCATTTTGGATGTGGCTGCCTTTCGTTATTGCCTAGAGAGGAAGCAAAGTGATGGGCTCCCACCAAAGATGCCTCGGTGTGTGTGCCTAAAGTTCAGTAGGATAAATGCAAGTCTTAGAGGCAAACTGCCAGATGTTATTTGTCGAAGCTGCCTCTAGGCTGCTCTGAAGCATACCAACACATGTGTCAGGGTAGAATGAGAGTCAGGGCAACTTTCCAATTTTTCTTGCTCCCAGAGGCTCTCCAGGGGAAGCTGAGTTCAGGAATAGAGAAACAAAGACCATGAAAATGGGAGATTGGTGTATTTTAGGTTTTAATGCTGAGGCAATTATAAAGCATTGTATATGTAATTTCACCTTAAATTTTGAGCACAAACCAATATACCTGTCTTTTTAGATACTTCGGCGTGTGGTGAGGTGCATGAATCAGATGCAAATGGTAGTGCTTGTTCCTGAAGCTGTGGGGTCAGCCTTACTACTTCTGCTTTGACAATGCCAGCTGATCATATACTTTGGGAATGAGGTAAAGCTTTAAGGAGTCTTTTGAAATAGACTTTTTAAAAGCCACCCTGGATTTTACTCAAGATCATGCTAAGAAAATCTTGAGTTTAGCCAGTTCATTTCCGCCCACTGCCTTCATACATACATATAAAATAAACAGACCGAAACATTTGTAGTATTGGTTGCAAAATAAGTGATTCATCCTACAAAAGAGAAAAACACTTGCCCAAATAAACATAACATAGTGGTGAAGCACTGTTCTTGAAGTAACAACCCCACAAAAATGCTATTGCTTATATTCTTCTTACATTATCATCTCTCCATGAACAGGCAGTTTACTTAGACTGCTATCTATGGGGAAAGTCTATTTTTAGCGTGTGTTTGTACATTGGCCAGTATAGCCAGATGCTGATGTCTAATACTTGCCTATCGAAAGTGAAAAGACAGAACTGGATGTAGCTTAAGAAGGGAACTCTCAAAAAAGTTTACTATACAATGCAAAGGGTGGATGTTTAGTTCTTAACCTCCATTTCTTTGCAGTAAGATATAGCATTAAAGAGATGACATTGATGTATTTATTACCCTACCTGATCGCTAGTTTTCCAGGTTTTTTACCCGCTCTTGCAGCTTTACCTTAGTGACATTCTCCGTCTTAATGTTTGCATCAGTACTATGTAAATTACATTTAGTACATAATTATGCACAGCCGCTAGGTTGCATAAATAAATTCTCATCAGTTTTGCATGTGAACCCTGAAATGAGTACACCTGTACTAGCTCAAGACCTGTAAACTGATTAATTGCACCAGGACCACTTAATTCGGGTGGGATTCTGCACTGAGCTCTTCAACTTCCAGGATCTGACCTCTTGTGTCTGCATGATATTGTGTCATCTTATAGATGTATATGGGGGTATATCAGAAAACAATTACCACCCCTCCAAAAGTGGTCACAGAGAGTGGAGAGCAGCGGCGGTGCTCTCAGGAAGTGCAGTGGGGTCAGCTGAAGATGGACAGTTGAGACTTTCACTCAATTCACAGTTCCTTATGAGGCTCGGAAATTCACTTGATGAGGTTATTTTTAAAACCTTGTTGAACGTAGTGTTCAAAAGCGCACGAACAATGGCTTTGATGAAAAATGGAAATTTTCCTGTTTAGTTTTCTAAGAAGCAGTTTTCCAATTTTCATTCAGCACTTTTGAGTGAAAATTCCCATGTTTTTAATGGATTTCTGGGGCATTTTGAAGATTAACTTGGAGAAAAGAAGGATAAAATGCAGCTCACAAGTCATTTATTTCTCGATTACAGCCATCTAATATCCTCAGTGTGTATAAATCAGTTCAGTTTAGCAATACCAATTAAACAAAATGTGGCTTTAAAATCTCACAGTATATTTAAATGAAATGAAATATTTAAATTTTTTAAATGAGCAATCTCACGTAATTAATTAGTTTTAAGTTTTCCATAATCACTGAAATAACAAGGACATACAGAGGCTAGCTAATACGGACGTAAAAATGTGTTCATGTGTGTGTGGGCATTCACACATCTATGTATACACAACACACACTTTTGTATCCCCACATGCAAAAACACACACGTATATACACTTGCATAAAATCGCTGATGAAACTACTGGTGGCTACCTCTCCAGGCGAATGAGGCTCATAAATTGACACATTTTGCTTAATCTGTATGTAAAGCATGTTACACATCACTGTTATAATGCAGACATCTTAACTTTAAATGAGACGAAAACAAACATAAAATTAGCACTTTAGGGAACCCCCTGCCACTCAATTTGTGTTGGGTTTAACACCTTCTTATTTTATATATCCTTCTACATAAACAGTTTTATATCAGCCCTTGATATGGTGCCTTCAAAGAATTAAATGTTGAGCTGTTTAAAAGCACTAATTAGCAGCTTTAATACAAAGGGGAGCATAGTTATTAGTAAAATCTTATAAACCTAGAATACCCTTCGGGCCCAGTCATTTGTGTGTGAAATAACTCCATAAAAATATTATATTGTTAATCACAAAAACCTTCAAGGGAAATGCTGAATCTAGGAAGAAATATAAACTGTACCTTTCCAAACAAAGGAGGAAAAGTGACCGTCCACATTAAAGCAAAGCCATAAAATCCCAAGAAGAATATATTCATTGATAAAATGCAGCTTGTTTCCTAGTAAGGGCTTTTGCAATCTGTAACCTTATGCACATACGACAACAAACATACATTAATGGTGTTTAGTTTGAACACAGCTAGCGACATATTTATTAAATTAGCACTTCATTCCTTTCAATAATGTGCAACAATGGCAAGGCTTTTTCAAAAGGTAGCTTTTGGTAGTGGTATGATAATATTTAAATCTATACAGTTATTTTTGTACAATGAAATTATATATATGTGTGTGTGTGTGCCGTTAGAGATGTTTATAAAGGCATTGGGATCGATCCCAGCTAGATTTTCTTTCTAGAAAACTATGTATGTACGCTTACTTTTGTTGGATAAATTTAAATTTATGCTTGACAGTGCTGAGGTCTACTTCTTTCAGTACATCACACATGTTTTATGTTAAAAGTTAATATTTATGATGCAGGTAAACAATTATATTCTTAAACGTTTAAAAATTACACTAATTCCAATATTATTAAGGAGGTAGTGTTTCAAATTTATACAATGTGGTATAGCTGAGTGGCACTAGATAACAGAGAAACACGCGTAAGTATGGGGAAAATCTTTTGGCTGACAACTAATGCTTAAAAAATAAAATACTAAGAATCAGAATTTACAGATGCTAAAAAAAGACATAAGACATTGCATTTATCATTTGTGAGTGGTTTCATGAGATAGAACTGAAGACTTTCACCATAAAAAACTAACTTTCTGCTAGTTTTTCCATGAAAAGTGTTTGAACAGTACTTTTAATTTTAAATTTCAGGGGAAAAATTCTGAGGTATGTTACCCTTCTGAAATTACTATTATTATTATGTAAGTTTTATATCCCATCATGCAGAATCATTATTTTCATCTGGTATCATCCTTCTTCTCACCTTTCCTGGAAAAATGATTGCAGAAAAAAAAGCTGGGCATGCACATTTTAATCAGTGTCATCACAACGATCATTTGCTGGTCTTAGTGCTAGCGGATTTTTTTTTTTTAAAGAAAAAGTAAATAAGGATAGTTTCTAATATTTGAGGACAATTTTAAGTAGAAATTTCTCCATAATGAGCAATATCTATCCTTTCCAGCTACGGGCTACTATTAGAAACAGATTTATTCAAAGCCCCAGTATATTTGCTGTGAATATATTTTTAATGTATTTCTCTAACATGAAAGAGCTGGCCAGAGCTTAAACATTTTTTTTTTTTTATGTCATGCTTTGCTTTTTACGGTGTTTTATGTTACAACCTAATTAGTATCTTACAGTGCCCTTACATGTACTTAGGGTGTAGGGTTTCACTAAATACACTGAACGTTTTATTTTGGGGGACCTCCGTGACACACTCTAAGCAGTTTTAAGCAGGCTAAGAATATGTTTCCAGTCAATCAAGCCTCTAGAGATAGGTTATCCACCTCTGGCTAATGCACTGCTATAAAACCTTCACCGTTTCTGACTGCGCGATACAGTCTGTTATTAAACCCCTAACCGTGCACGGCCGCAGGATTCAGAAGAGGGGAGGGAGACAATTATTTCCAGTACTTCATAAAGCCTACTTTAACAAATTATATGAAGATTAACTAATAGCAGCCTCGGCGTTGGATGGCTGGCCAAATTAGGTATGACTTATCAGACTGGTGCTTCGTCGGGCTCTTTCGAGCCTGCTTTCGCAGAGGAGGTCTGTGCCGGCGGCTGGTTCACTGGACGATGAACCAGGCCTGATATTTGGTCTGCACCGCAACAATAGAAAAACTAAGCGAGCGGTGCTTTGAGCTCGTCTGAAAACCGGTTTGGAAACCCAGTGAGGTCCCTAAGCGTTGGCAGTTTTCCTGCTGAGGATTAAATGCGCCTGCACAAAGCCAGCATATCCCACAAATCAAAAGCAGCATGCGAGGAGAAGGGGCAAGCAATGGCAGGCGCGGTCCGGAGTGCCATGATGGATTAGGGAGAGGGCCTTGTGAATGCTCCCTTTTCTGAAGGGGAGATAATCCGTCAATCTCAACAGGGCAATCCTGTCAAGAGTACACCACGCCGGGGTCCCCGGCATCCTCTTCGGTTTTTTATCTGTCCTGTGGAGGGCACCAGCATTCAATGGCAGTTGCTACCCCAGGCGTTTGATGAGAAGCTGAGGAGAGATGCTTGGGCACATTTGGGAAAGGGACTGTCTTTTGCCCTCTCTGCAAAAAGGCTGTATTATCTTCCAGCTTTGGAAAGAAGGGAGAAGGCAGCCCAGGATGTTTTGGAAAGGCTTGAGACCACTCTAACCTTGCAGTAATAAAATGCAAGAGAAATTGTTCGTGTTTAAAACCTCTTAAGATTCAAACGGGGCAAGCTTGGTCCAGTACCATGCAGGTGAAGCACTTGCTGGGGTAGGAGGGCTTCCCAGGAGGAAAACCCAGGAGAAATCTAGGCTTAAACAGAGTTTGTGTTTAACCATGAAGGGATCACCCTGCTCCCCCTACAAAGACCTTTCATTTCCATCTGGAATGAGTATACGATAACCTAGTCAGACCAGCCTCTCAGTCACCAATCAAAACACTGACTCTTGACATTTGCCTAATTATCTTTTCTCATCATCAGTCATCTCTTGAAGTCTTTGCTTCATTCAGATGCCAGGTATTTCCGAAATTAATCATGTCATTGAAAGCGGCATCTTTTCATGTAAATGGACTTTATTATCTGGATCGAAAAGCTCCCCCCCTCCTCCTTTGAGCTGCAAAAGCCCATTTGTAGGGAAAGTGTCTGAAATCTGACATGCTGCATTCTCAAGAAAGATTCGTAGTGGTGACCTCCCAGCAAGAGCTAAGCATCCGTCACCGGGAGTGCGTGTGTGTGCTGCTTGCACCCTTGGGCTGGATGCATGCTAATTTGCCCCATTGTTTCGGGGTGAGTGGCTTTCCAGCACTTCCGAACAAAGCCTTTTTGCATAAGCTTCTGTGTGTACAATTATTTTATGTTCACATCATTCCATCATCCTATCTCTATTCCTGATATAAGAGGGGATGGAAACGTCTTTGTTTTCTTGTTATGCTGGGGATTACAGGCTGGATTTAGCATGTTAGCAAGGACACTCCTCTTTCATTAAATCTCATTTGACAAATGTTTGGGACCATAGGATTGATCAGCCCATTGCACTACTCATCCTAGCTTTAACTTTCAAAGGGGCACTATCTTCAAACCGTGTTGATTCAACAAGAAACCAATCCGCAGTAATTGACTGTGCATGCAAAGTGTTGCAGGGATGGATGAGGAAGTAAAAATGAGAGGCGTACTCTCAGGAATGTTGTGGAAACCTTGGCAGAAGAATGCATTCATTTTGCTCATTAGACTCGTGTTTTAATGAATTCTGTGATGAGCAGGATTAAGAGTAAATCAATGCAATTGTGCATTTTGGAGAGCTCACTTTTTAAGTTTGTGGTGGCGCATTTACAAACTCCTTTCAAAAACACCCTGTTATTTTATACCCACTGAGCTTCCGTCCAGGACCATTTGAGGACAACAGTATTAATTGCTGGCAAGCTCTGTGCTCAAATTAAAAAAGCGAAACTTGGGCATCATCTGACTAAAAGGGAGAAGTGGAACAAGTCACTGGCCTTCTGTGCTTACACTGTAAAGTACTAAAAAATTAAGGTCGTTGTTTTTAGCACCATCAAACCAGGCTTGAACTGAAAGGAAGCAACAAGTATATTAGAAAGTTTTCAGCGTCATGTGTATTGTGTGAGAGTCATGTTCTGTATTCCCTGGTAACAGTTTAAGAGCATGAACAGACCAAATGTGTTTTTTTTAATAACAGGCACACTGTTACATATCAGTAAAGATAGCTATGAATGTTTAGACATAATGCATAGATTATAAATTGTTGGATGCTAAAGACAGAAAGAAGCGATGCCATTATCTAGTTTGCCTTTCTGCCTAGTAAAGGCCACAGGACTCCTTGAAGGTTTTATATGATGTTATATCTTCCAGCAGACCTTCCAAAGCTGACGTTAAAATATCATGATGGCAAAGCCAGCACAATATTCAGTAAACTGCTCCCATTGCTTAAACGCTCTCACGGTTAAAAAATTCCCCTTAATTTCTGGCATGAATTCATCTAGCTTTGGCCTCCAGACATTAGATCTTGTTTTACGTATGTCTTTGTTAAGCTGAAGAGCTCTCCATCAAATTTCTGTTTCCTGTGAAGGTTCTTGTATAGTGTGAGCAAGTCACTCCTTAACCTTTTCTCTATTAAGCTAAACAGTCTGAGCTTCTTGAGCCTCTCACAATTGTTTTCTAATCCTCCCAGTGTTTTCTAGTCCTTTAGCCATTCTCTTGGCTCTTCTCTCTAATTTATCAACAACCTCTTGAAACACAGGCACCAGGACCGGATTCACTATTCCATTAGTGGTCACACCAGTGCCACAGACAAAGATAATATTACCTCGGGCTTCTAGGCTATATCCCCCTGTTTACATATCCTAAGGATTGAAGTTACCCTTCCAGCTACAGAGCTAATGTGTAGCTGAGCATCCACCACCCTGCCATGTTCTTTCTGGAGCCATTTCTTTCCAGGAGAGAGTCCTCCCCTTCTGTAAGTATTCCCTACATCTCTGTTTACCCAGAGATATCTTTTTACACTTCCCCTGGCTCATTGTTTCCTTTGTGCATCAGTGACCTGCCGTCGCTATTTACGGCCTTCCCAATCTGTGTCAGCAGCGACTTCGTGTTTTCTAACAAGCGTTGAAAACGGTAAACGGCACCTATCCATCCAAGAAATAATGCTCTGTTCCCAAATCCTCGATAAGGATTCCCCGTAGAGAGTGAAAGATTACCAGCTGCCCCCCCCCCCCCTTCCTTGCTAGGAAAATCATGCGCTATAAACCACAGAGAAGATGCGATACCCTTAACTCTGCCCGACACTTCACATCTGTCATGCCCACTTCAGTGGGGGATTTTTCATCCTGGTTTTTCTTTCTGCACTGTCCTGAGAAAGCACATATTCTTGGGTTCAGAGAAGAGATACTGGGAAACTATCACCTCTACGAAGGAAGAGTTAAAACTCTTGTCTGCCTGATAAAATGATACGTGCTAATGCTGAGAAGCGTTTCACCAGGTGAAGGCTATTTATAGGAAAAGCAACGTTTGTTTCTTCACATTTAGATTTGTTGTTTTGTATAGCGTTGCTGCGGCATTCTGAGATTGACAGGTTGCGTGGTGTTTATTGTTTATCGTTAATCATTATTGTCATCATTGCTGTGGTACTACTTTGCTACTAAAGTGATGGGCAGAACCCATTTGTACGAGTAGCAGTATAGGCTTGTTCTAAGGAATTGCGGGAGGGTTTTTTTCAAAAAGTGAAAATAATAAAAAACCCTCACCACTTTTAAATTATTTATTGCGATGAATGCATTTAAATGGATTTCCCTGTAGTAGCCATAATATTTATTTTTCTCAATAGTTTTCAGTAGTTCTGGGAACTGTTTTTCACAGAAATGTCTAATTATTATCACTAGCAATTAAATTTATTTATTGTGTTTTGCTGTTGCTGAAGGAGCTTCTCATGCCATTGACATGCTCTCTTGTACACTCTCACCAAAGATGAATGGAGGTATAATTAAATTGCAAAATAAAATTGTCAATGTTGACATTGTTTCTCTTCCATAGGGCAATTTGTAACCATCTACGCTTTTTTCCAGTTTGAAACGATTTTGTTTGTTTTCCATTTTGTAGGTTTTGAACATACGCTTTTTTGCCTTGGTCTCTTCTCACCCCTTTTTATTTCATTCCTTCCCATCCATGAAATGTCATTTGTGTTCTGATAACTTTTCAAGAAATTTTGCAGAGCATCAGCTACAGACTTGCTCTTAGCCTCTGTAGCCAGAATTCATCCTTTCCACGTGGCAATTTGGAAAAATTGGTGCAGTGGAAAAAGAGAAAGAAAAATGAACAAGTGGAAAAGAACTCTCCACCCCAAAGAAAACATTAAACTTCATCCCTTTTGGTAGGAAAATAGAAAGAGATTAAAAAAAAAAAAAGAAAGAAGGAAAAGGAATTTCAAAATTTTCAGTTCTGATGGAAAAAAATGAGAAGTTTTGAACAACCAGAAGCATCTTTACAGAAAGGCGGGGTTCTGAGATGGGTAGAAAAAGCAAAAGCATGAGGTTTTTTGGAGGAAAAAGAGAAGCTTTAAATGGCAATTCTTTTTTTCTGGTGCTTGCTTTCTGCCCTTCTTTCATAGAGCATTAGGACACACAAGGGGTTAAAGGTCCAGGAAGAGAGCTAGGGAAGAAAAATCCCTCTGTTAATTGATCTGCCTGTCTGGTGACGAGGGCCAGCTGAAGCTTGTCAGAAACTGTATGAGCTGAATCAAGCTTGGGGCCCTAAGTAAAATACAGACACCTGGAGCGAGGAGGGGCTGGCTCGCTCCGTGTGCAGCTATTTAGTTGTTCTTTTAATGTAGGCAGGGAAGGGAAAGGGTCAAGCAGTGCTGAGCCTGGGCTTGAGGGATGTCAAATAGTTTTTCCACTGAAAAGAAACAAGGCTAAAGCCTGTTAATGGCATCTAATGCTATTATTGTGCGAGTCTGTGTGTACTCGTGGGCTTGCTGGTATATGTTGGAGGCACGTTTTGGCAATTGAGGAGGCATTGTTGTTTGATGGTCTTACCCATAGGCATGTCGCTGGGCAAGAAGCAGTGGAAATCTTAGTGAAATTTGCACAACTCGATTTCAGTTCACGCTGTTCGGGGCAACGTGCTCAGAGGGGATCCTTTACCTTCTGCCCTCCCCTTGCCAAAGGATGAAGTGATCCAGAATACATCCTAAAAAGCATTTTTCTTTCTCCTTACTCTTCGGCTCTGCCTCCAGACCCCTCCACCGATGCAATCTGGCTATGATTCTGCATGCCACTTTGTTTGACCCTGATGACATAAGTTGACGCATGTACTTTTGAACCTTCCCAAGAATGAATAATATCCCTGCAATAAAATGAAATCCTAGCATTTTTAACCCGCCAAGCCCCTGTGATTGTTGGGGCCAGGCATGTCAAATGGTGGCTCAGCCGATGGTCGCCTGAAATGGGAGTGGATAGATTTCAGCCCCAAAACAAACAAGCCATTGAGAGCTGGCACCGGTCCGCTTTTCTCATGATACCTGTGATGAGTACGTTTGAAACACTGAAAGCTTTTTTCATGGGTAGTGGGAGGAGGGAGAGAGGACTAAACACGGTGCAAAAGAATAGACAGACTCGTGGCTTCAGATTTTGAAGGTAGCAAATAGCCTAGGAAGGCTCAGGGGCTGGGGGAGGCTCACTGGCTCTAAAGCTGTCAGCCTTCAGGGTTGCTTTGATTCTCATGGGTTCAGTATAACTTGAAATAGGTCTTTCCCTTCCCTTTGTCCCGAGTTCCCAGAATACTATACTTTAATGGCCCTCAAGGTTACGCCAAGTTCAAACTTCTGCCAAATTTAGAGAGGTCAAACCCACAACTTTATTTGGGGATTTCCCTGCCTTTTGAAGACTTCCATACACCTGGCTGAGCCCAGGCCCTATAAATAAGGACCAAGACACAAATGAACTGTATCATCCCTACTAATGTTAGATCTAAGCCTTAGCCATTCCATCCCCGCAGCTTTCCCATTTGGTGCCCAGACATGCTAAGAACAGACGAGAAGCGTGACATGAGCAGAGCCCTCTTCTCCAAGAGAAGCTGCCAAGCTTCTCCTTAAAGTCCTTAGACCCTGACAAGGCACTGTGAAATACTGAAATCATCTGTGCTGAAGGAGGGCTGTGCTTAAATCAGGACGCAGGAGTTTGTGTTTGGCTGAATTAGCGCAGTAACTCTGCATGACTGAAATAGAAACTTCCAGTATTTACTTCTGCGTGTTATTTGTTGATTCCGTGAATCCTTTTTCCTCTGGACTTCTAGTGCTATGACACATCTATCAGTGGAGCAGAAGGTTTGCCTAACCATGATAAATTTACATATTTATATCTAAATGTTGCATTGAAAGCAGCAGGAACAAACACACGTGTATTGGAAGAAGATTAGGTGTCTGTTTGATTAGGTCATTGTCTTAATACAAAAAAGTCAGGTTTCACTTTTTTCGTTCACTTAAAACAAAACAATAAGAATCCTTGAATCTGTCTTTCACACTTCAATTTTGTTTTGTTTCTTCAAGAGAGGCACTGAGGAGAACTGGTTGCAGTTATTCTTGACATTTTAAATGGCCGTCCTTTTCCTCTTGGATATGGTACCCAGATGTATAGTTAGAAAGTTAAAGTGGCTCAGCTAAAGATAAGGATGCTGTGAACTTCGGTTTTACAACTCCTGCCTTGGCCTCCCAGCCCAGCTGATTTAGTAGGAATGAGCTTGCCCCGCTCACAGAAATTCAACCGGGGGCGGGGGAGCAGGGGAGGAAAATAACAGTACTCTGCAGACCTCCGCTCCAAATGTAGGAAGCTGCTTGACTGGGATGTCGGGAGCAATCCTGGCTCTGCAGTCTACCCTAAAGCAGGGGGCGGGGGGAGCTGCCCGGGGCAGGGAACCTGGGTTCAGCCCGGGCAGTGGCACGGGCAGGAGCTGGGCTTGCCTGGTTTGAGAAATGCAGGAGATGAAAAGATAATAAAAGGAAAGGGCGGTGAACGGATTGCTTGAGCAGAATATTTTAGCTTAATAAAAAAAAAAAATAATAAAAGAAATCCATGTACAACCCCCTCCCCTAAGCCTACAGTCCCCTGTATGAGGCTGATGAAATTTATATGAGAGAGAGAGACATAACGAAAGAAATTGTTTATTTGTTTGTTTGCCTTTATAAAACCCATTTGGGAGGAACATCAACGAATATACCATACATCAGTTATCTGCCTTATACCAGTTACACTGATGCTGGAGACGTCCTTTGTTAGAAATTAATGTATGTAATAAAGTTTTACATTTTTCATATGTTTTGAAGTATGTGGGCCATAATTCTTTTGACTGCATAATTACTTTTTGTACACAAGAAAAATGAGGTGCTTAGTCCTAAGTAAATAACCTCAAAACAAACCAAGAAAAACAGTTGCATCTTTTTTATCTTCTGGGTCTTGCACAATAAATATTTCGTTAGAAACTTTAAAAAAAAAAGTTATATATCCTCAATATAATTTCACTTAAAAAAAACCCCAAGCCCCTGTAGGATCACATTGAAAAATACGCTGAAGTTAGTGAGGAAAAGAAATGTATTATTTTGTGGTATTTTTAGGTACAGACAAAAATAATAGTTTCTGGAAGGGTTTGGCTGGTTAGTCATTTTAGCTGAGTTTTTCCCCTCTCTTCACTTCTGGACCATCAAAAAGCACTAGTAAATGAATTTCAGTAGATCCAAGATCTCTTAGTGCTCTCGTTTTTCTGCCACCATTCCTTTCAACTGAGCCTGAAGCCCCGACTGAAGAGCCGGAGCGATGCGCAGCTACGGGAAAAGGGCAGTCCAGTTGAACCAGCCAGCAACGGAGAAGCTCGCGCTGCAAATCACACTGGCTTTCTTTTGATTGCTAATGGCAGGCATTGGAAAATGGTGAGATAACCTCCCGAAAGTCAGGAGGCTGGCTTATATGTCATACCAGTATGAGAAGAGTTTGTGTTGTGGGTTTTTCCGTAATTCAGGACTCTCTCTGTTTGCCGGTCTGTTTTTCTGAGCTTTCTGGATGGTTCTTTTGTGTTTGTGAGGCGCTCTCTTTCTCTTTCCTGAGGACTAGAAGCTTTTTAGAAGACTTTTAAAGAAACAAAAATGGGATATGCAGGGATGGCAGCAGCAACTTAGGTTCCCCAACCTGTAAGCAGCTGTATTTAGGGGGTGCAAGTGGTTGCTCTGGCCATGAACTACTGGCAGTGGCTCAGTCCCTCAAGGAAAGAGAGACCTGGAAAAGGTTGCAGCCAGTTTACCTCTTGTAATCCTCAAGCACTGAACTAATGTCAACTCAGGGTCACATAAATACAGAGATAGGAAAAGGGGAGGAAGGAATGCTTTGGGGAAAAAAAAAAAATCGAGATACGCTTTTTTAAACTAAACTGAAATAAGCTACTCTTCGGCAGAAATCCGGGAGTCACACCGGGTTTGGCACTGGCTTAAATAAATCAATTGAAGTACTGATTTAAGTTAAACCAATATGCTAGCAAGGCCTTAGGTTTTCATCTTCCAAAGACTTATGTGCATGCTTGGCTGAACAGTGGGAGTGATTATCTGTATAATTCATGGTAGGAATACGGCCTTATTATTTAAGGATTCAGCTTTATAATATATACTGTATTTGCAGATCGTTGCCTCTGTACAGGGTTTCTGTGGAGCTGGAGCCACTTACTCTGCGTAAAATGTATTTCCAGCTCCTCCACCCGCCCCACACGCTGTCATGTTCAGGACCGTCGGCTCTCCCTCCTCATCCCAATGAATTGCGCTGGTGGTGCTGGTGAGGGACATGCTGCTTCTGCGGAGCCAGGCCATTTTTTATAAATATGTAAATAAAATTTACCTCCTTTTGCTGACCCCTCCAAGGGCCATTTTTGGCCTGCAGCAAATATTTATGTGCGAGCTGTAAACCCCTGAAACTGAGGGGTTATAGTGGAAATGCTGACAGAGTATTAAGAGACCTTTAACCCTTGGTTTAGCTGGCCCTGCTATAATTACAGGTCTGTCTGTTATTTTCAATAGCACTCGTCATGACCTTGCCTCTATTTTTTAATTATAGTAGAACTTGTGAAGGGAATTATTACTAAGTTGGGGGTTCCCCCTCTCTCTAAATTCAATCTTTATTAAACATGTAAACCGCTGAAGAGGCAGGATTGGGCTAATAGCCTTTTCCCTCCCTTCCCCTCCCTCCTTTCTGGACTGCGGTTCAAGTTGTGCCTAAGCCCCGAGTAAAATGAATGCTGTGATTTGAGCCTCCTGAGTCCCCCGTGAGCACTGAAACTGGCTGTACAATAAGCATCAAAGGTTAATGAACAAGGGAAAAAAGTTGACATTTTATTTGGTAATGTTTCTGGTGGTTGAAATCTGAATGGAAAAGATGAGCTCCACGAGGAGGTCGCCTTTTCTCCTTCCCTCCCTTTTTTTTCCGAAACGACTGCGTCTGGAGGAGGCAGGTCCTATCAGACCCCAGAAATGCCTCTTTAAAAATGTTTGTGATCGCAAACAACTGGGCCGTAGCTCGCAGTTTAAGGAGAGCAGCTGGAATACATTTTTCAAGCAGCACTGTCATTCCCTGCTCTGGCTTCTTTGTGCTCTCCTCTACTTTGGGGAGGGAGGGAGGGAGCTGAGGCGATGATATCCAGCCCCTTTCACTGCTGACCCATAGCAGTTCAGCAAGCTGCCGGTGCTTGAGGTGGAAAAATGCCCCGTTCTCATCAGCTGTGCAATGTCCTGTTGGGTTTTCCCAGCTGGCCCCTACGGAGGCTCCTTCAGCCCTGATTGCCTGAGCTTAATGAGGCTGAATTCACCTACCGAGTCTGCAGTACGCAGGGAATCCCCCGGGCATAGGGTTATTTTACAGCTCGGTGTACTTTAGCAATGCTAAAGGGGTGACAGAGGGATGTGCTCTTCCCCGGCTGGTGAGCATCTCCCCGCAGCCCGATGGTGACCTGGTTATCTCCATCTACTGATGGAGGAGAGAGCAGCAAACATCTCCAATATGACCACAGGACTCTCCTGCGGCAGACATGTCAACAGGCTTAGAGCGGTGAAGGGGCCACACGTAGCCTGGAGGAAGGGGGGCATCCTCCATCCTTACGTTATAGGTTGGGGGAGAGACTTTTGTGTTGAGCCTTGACTTTTCCTATCATGGGACATACATAAACTCTGGATCTTGCATACACGAGCTTCCCGGTGCTGAGGGGAGGCAAGCAAAGAGAAAAGTCCCGGTGCGGAAGAGCACAGCGGTTCCTTGCATTGCAACACTGGCATGTTAAAAAGAAGAGGATGTCAAGAGATGTGCTTTGAGGCAGGAGTTTTCCTGGGATCCTCTGACTTCCTGCTCAGATCCTCAAAACGAGCCCCAGGAAGGGTACAGGCTTTGTGTTGGCTCTCGTCCCCCTGGGGAAGGGAGACCTTGGCTGTTCTTTCAGTATCTCCCCATTAGATCCACAAATTGAACTTTTGGAGCAGTTTGGGTATTTTCTTTTTTAATGGGAGTGATGGATTGGCCTTCAGTGGCTGAATGACCTTTCTGTTCCAGTCTAGACAGCTGCGGAGGGTTTGAGAAGCATGACTGGATCAGGCCCTTAGGAAATGCTTTCACTAAAGCACTTTATGTACATTCGGAGAGCTCATGAATCACTGGGCTTTGCAGATAACTTTACCCTTAAAATATAGTAGATTATGTTCATTTTACTATTTACCCAGGTAGGATGCAAAGCGTGTGGCCGTGAGGCGTAGCGCGGTGTTGAGCGATGGCTTGTCTGCATTGTTTATAGATGAGTAATTAGAGTTGCTGCGCCGAGGCTGTGGGATGGGGACCAAACTGGCTGGATATTTATTTACATGACTCAGTGAATGAAACCGAGTTGGAAGCATAACTTATAGGTGTTATTCTTTCTCTTCCCCCTCTGCCCCCCTGCCCCAAAAATGCAATTTCGGAGTATCCGTAGCTTCTTTGCGCTGTATCTTGACACTACTTATTTCGAACACCATCTTCCTTTACTGAGGTGGAAGGAAAATGAATTAGCACAAGCCGGCGCAGATAATTAATATTGTGTGGGCGAGAGAGGGAGAAGACTTTTTAAATGGCTTGCACTACATTTATAAATCTGTCCTACAGTGTTCACTGCTTGTAGTTATGGCTAAGGATGCTCTGCTGCCCCTCATCTACCACCTCATACCACTGGCTGCGTTCTTCCATTTGACAATGCCATCACTGTAGAGTATTTTACCTGCTTTAAATCATTTTAGAGCTTAAATTATGTATTTACACTTAAATATTGCTGATATGCAATTATTGATAAAGGAACCAGCTGCATGTTGATCAAATGTGTGAGCTTTTGTCTGGGAAAGCCGAGCATTTTGATAGACAAAATTTTAAAGTGGTTGTAGGTTGAACCAATCTTATCAGTGCTTTCCCCAGAATATTTTCTCCTGTTTTAAAGTATATGTTATTATGGAAATTATTACTGAGATCAGGACTGAAAGTAAGGCATTATTTAAGAAAAAAAAAGGACATTTTTTCCCACAGTTAGATTTTAAACTACTGAAAAATGTGTGAAATGTATAAAAAAGTAAACTCTGAAATGTTCCAAAATTAAAGTAACATTTCTATTCCCAATTCAATCATGAGAGTGGGTTTCCACTTTTCCACTTGCTTCAATTAAATCGATAACTAGTCTGTACGCAATCATTTTAGCTTATAAAGTGAAAAGCATTTTAAGGGAAGCGTGGCATAGAAAGATGAAGCCACTTACACAAGGTGGCACAAAAGGAAAAGGCTGAACTGGGACCAGAGTCTCGCCAAGCATCGAGTTGTTTTGGTTTATGTTCCTCTACATACCTAGCTCGGCTTGTGAAGAGCTCAAATGCTGATTAGCAGGTTGCTATTTTCATATATCTGTCCAAAACACACAGATTTGTGCCTACAAGTTAATCACATTTGTGGCTATCCTATAAATCAGTGTTTATTTTCTTGCTTTCTAGGAATCTTGGTAGTTGTATAGGTGGACTCCATTGCTATACACTATGAATATTCCCTGTATATCTTTATTTTTAAAAGGTGTATTGACTTTATTTTAAGGATCTTCACAAAGCTGGAGAACTAGGCAGGGGAAAGCATGAGCTGGGCAGGAGAAGTGTTTTCTGCACGTCCCTGAGGTCTTGCGGTGAGACTTAGCCAGGTCGCTCACTGTCCGTGTCCTACTGCTTTTTTCATCTAAGTGATTCTTCTGCCCTTTTCACTTTCCATAAGTACCGGACTAACGTGGATGGATTTTGACTGTCACGTATATGTGCGCAGAGGTAATACTGGACCCAATTCTCCAACCTACTCCTCCTTTGTAAGTCTACCAAAACCCAAACCAAGACCAGTTGTACTGGCACTTGGGGTCTGCCTTTCCTTCTTTCTTTCCTGTGGTATCTGTAGTTACTGAACATGGCACTTATTGTTGTTGTTGAAGGCAGCTTTTTTTTTTTTTATAAAGTGCTCAGAAGTAGTTATTTCCTTTCTGGAGGCAGTTATTTGCTCTTCTGTAATAATTTGTATATTCCCTAAATGCCAAAGGGATATTCTTCTTGCTAACCCTGGCTAAAATACAATATAATGGAGGAAACCACTGGCTGTATGTTAGGGCAGGTCAGGAAAGGGGCAAGTTGATTTATGCTTCCAAATGACCCAATGCCATGAAGCGTTTAAAGGCACGCTCGCTTGCAAGCACGTGAGGAGTCCCCGGTTGCCACCGCCACGCACGGTGGAGCAGCAGCCCCCGCGCCGGCCGCGGGAGGAGGGTACCAGCCGCTGCCCGCACCGTGCTGTACAGAGAGATGCTGCTGGTCCCACCTCCGCCCAGTGCAAAAACCGAGAATCAGGGAAACTCATGCTCTCAAGTCATTTAGGTGCTTCCCGAAATCCTACATCATCTACCAAAGTGCCAAAGTAAATGAACAAATCACGTTTTTAATGTTTTGCTCATTTTGTTTGATAGATTGCCAAGTGAGACATTTCAAGGGGTCTACAAGTCATTCAGGTGAAAGAGCGACTTTCTGCTGTGTTTTTCATGTGAGTAAAATGCCGATCTATAAAGGATTAGGAGCCTTTATTCAGAGTTTGAACTTTAACATTCTTCAAGCCTCGAATTTTTAATCTTCAAAAGAAAATAGTCATTTCATGGCGGGTTATGAAACGTGAATTATTTATTCCGCCAGTAAATATGTAATTAGGCATATTTTGAAAATCTGTAATTAATCCCTCACCCCTTAAACCCATAAGAAATGCTAATATGCCTCTGAGGTAAGGCAGGTTTCTATAAAGGGCATTATGTAAGCTGTTCTGATCTGTTGTGTAATTATGTTTGCTGTCTGTAGTGGAAAAAAAATCCTAGTGAGAATTTGTTGTGGAGGAGAGGGAAGAAAGGGAAGAAAAAGCTTCACTCCTCACTGAGCAGGAGGCAATTATTAAATGGCAATATAGCCAAAGCTTTTCATTTCTTTGGGTTGGGTTTCAAAGGGTGTGGTGCATGCATCGGGCAAGACAATCAAAGCTGGTTAATTATTTTATTCCTCCTTGATGTAGCAAACTATCAGCCCTGCCTGAATAACCCCAAAGGCCAAGGAGCTATTTTGGCCTGGCTTGTACACCCACAGCTTAGCACCACTGTTGTTCCCCCCTTATCCTCTTGCTCCAGCAGCTCCCCCAGTGGATTTTTCATGATAAAACAGGGAAATCTTGAATCTTTTGAACCATTTCATGTTCGCTTTTTCATACTGCATCCTGATGACATGGTATAAAAAAAAGACCCCCTCCAAAAAATTGTATATATATATTTTTATATATATATACACACAGGTATATTGCACAAGAAGACTTTCCAGCTTGCTTTTGGAGTAAGGAAATCTGTTGAGAAGAAAAATGTAATTGATCTGACTAATTTTACCATTGTGAAAAACCCAAGAGCAGATTGCTAAGCTCAAACGTGGTTTTAGTTTGGAATGACTGGACATATTTTAAGAGCCTTTCACTAACAGCAACTGCCAGAGCTCTGTCACTTTGCTGTAAGAGTCTCTTGTTGTCATTTTAACTTCATTAAGAGGACAAGTGCACCCTACTGCTTGAGCCGATGAAAGCAAGGAGAGATTGAAAGGTCATTGAATGCTATTTTGGTCAAAATTGGGCACATTGGCACTTAGGATGGGACTTATGGGGCTCCGTAAGGGGCCAGCAACACTGTACACATCGAAAAATATGATATAAATTGACTCAAAAAGCCAGCAGACAAGTTTGTGCAGATATGTTCGTTGGTGGTTAGTAAGCGCGGCCACCTGACTATAACCTCAGAAGCAGTAGGTTGCTGTTTTCCAAAGCAGAATACTAGTGGAAAGATTTTTCTGTATGATGTGCCTTGTTTCCTTTACTCAGCCATTGTCAGAGTCATAATTATTGAGCTTAGTTCGTTGTTTCCTCAACTCCCACCAGTGGAGGTAGGTGGGAACCACATTTCCTTTTTCTCCATGCAGCTTTTTACTGTTGTCCCAAGGCAAGGACCTTGGCTTAAACCTGTGGTCTCAAAATTATGTGGCCTCAGAAGCTCTCTGAAGGAGACACCTTTAAATGTATGCTGAGCTTGCCCACCACACTTGGGAGCAGGCAGCATATGCTAACTCAGTACTTCATGAAGAAAGGCTCGCTCCCAGAAGTCAACCAAAAGGTTGGGCATCAATCAAGCAGATGTACAGCCTGTTCTCTTCCGAAACGTAGGCAGCTTCAGGTTAGAAAAGTTGTAGCTCCTAAAACTCTGCAGTAAGAAGAAGGTGCCTGTAGAAGCCAAAAAATAGCCTCAACAGGAACATATCCCTGAGTCAACAACATCTGCAAAGTGGTTACAGCCCCATTGAAGCGAACATGGCTTTTTTTAGTCTGAATTACTCTAAAGCAAGCAAAAATACAGCTTCTTGTGGAGGTTTTTAACCTGCTGGTGAATTTGTCATGGATATTTTGATATTTTTTGTCTTTGTTAAAGGCCTTGGAGATGTGAGATGATGTGAGTGGCTCAGCTTTTGCCTGAATCAAGCAAGCGTACCAACAGAGAGGATGCTGCTTCTCTGGGGAGAAAGTCTATGAAAATATAACCTGCTCCATTATGATTTATTGTTCCGAAAGGCTTTAATGCCTAGGCACCCTCTTAGGAGAAAGACAGACATTTCCAGGGAGTCGTTTATACCACCTTAAATAGATGTGTCGGCTTTTCCATACTGGTTAGCTCACAGCAGATGGACAAGACATCTGATTTTCTGGCACGTGAATAGTTGACTGAGGTGAGTAGAAGCCCAACTCAAGCTCTCAGAGAACCTAGCCCAGATGGCAATTATGAAGAGCTTCATATGCATTGCTGAAATTTTAGTATTTTTAAGCCTAGATGATAATTTCTGGGATCCTAAATGATGAGTATTCAGCACTGGCACTTGGCAAAGCTGTGTCTGCTTATTTTTATTTCAATTACGCATAAGTCAAAAATAGTCTTGTTTGTATTTTAAGGGACAGTAAAAAGGGAGTATAAATTCCCATAATGTGAGCTTTTCAATGAGGTTTCATTTCAGTTTTCAGTTCATTTTGTAAAGTGAATTTACAATAGAAATGCTGCCAGTGGACATTATAGTCAAAAGTATGCTAGTTTCAGGGATGGGGAGATAAACCTCTTCTCAGACTGCGCTTTTGGTGCAAAGAAGTATCTGTGTCAACAAAACAATCCTCAAAAACGTGAAGGACTGCTGCAAAGAGGAAAGGAATAATCAGTTCTCCACGCCTCTTGCAGATAGGACAAGAAGTAATGGGCTTAAATTGCAGTAAGAAAGATTCAGGTTAAAACCTTCTTGTGATAAGGATAGCGATGCACTGCAAGCCACTGCCTGGGGAGGTGGCAGCGTCTCCAGCACTGAAGGTCTTAAACACCCCAAGATAAGCATCTGTCAGGAATGACACAGGTGCCATGGGCCGGGGAAGGGACTGGTGACCTCTCGCAATGCCCTCCAGCCCTTTGAGGTGATCACTCTGGGGGGGATGCGCTTTGGGGAGGTCTACGACAAGAAGCAACTGGAGAGTTGTGCCTGTTGCTGGTTGTCATCTGTGATAGGGGCTCCATGTTGTTAGGTCTGGGGAGCAGCAACAGCAGGACTGGAGCTCTGAAGATGGTTAAATGAGTTTGGAGGAAATAAGAACTAGCATACCTCATTTCAGAAAAATATAATTTAGGCAAATTGGGCAGACAGAGTCCCAAGTCTTTCAATGGACCCTCTCCTTGTTTTTCTGATGAACTCTCAGGGTACATCAGTGCCCAGCTTTCTGGTTGGCCACAGATATCCCTGAGTGAAAAAGTGGGAGAGGTTGGAGTGTTTCATTTGCACCATCCAGCTGAATAGGAGATATTGCCAAAACCTAGAGGAGAGGTAAAAAGGGATGGGCATGGGGGGAAATGCTGCGGAGGGAGAAAGGGCACTTGAGTATGAGGAGCCTTTAGAGGGCAGTAAGTATCCTTGGAGGTGAAAAAAAGAGAAAAAAAAAAAGAGAATGTGGTAGGTGAGAGATGGGACAGGGTATTCAAGGGGGACCCAGAAGGAAATGCTCCAGAATTTTGGTTGACAAACCTCCAGACCGTACCTAACTTCTCAGGCTTGTTTATACCCGGCTGGTTTCTGATAATGCCCATGTTACAGCGCTTTTGCTGATAAGCATAGGTGAATAGTAGGGGTATAATAAATATGTTTCTGCTTGGCCCCTGACCAGATGCTAATGGAAATTTGGTGTTATCTGTCTTTTAAACTCAGGATTGTATGGTCCACACTTTGGTATAAAAGTAAAGAATCTATAAAACAAAGAAAATCTGATAACCTTGAAATGGTACCCTGTGCTCTCATGTGCCATTAAATGGTCCCTCCCCTGGGAAAGAAACATATTCTTGGTCCCAATATATAAATATGTGTACGTGTGCATCCGTTGTTTGTGTGTTGTGCGAACACCGTGCCTGGGGTGCACCTAACCTGAAGGGAAAAGTGGAAGCAATTGCTGGCTGCTCTTGCGGCTGCAGTCCTGCTCGCGATGATTCCCTTCTTCTGACAACTTTGACTCCCAGACAAGCTGGGCTGAGGGTTGATCATACCAATCATGAACACACTTCTGGCCTTACTTACTCCAGATGACCAAAGCGTGTCTGAATTCTGCCTCTTAGCACCATGAGGAAAACTTCGCATTTCATTTGCCAGGTGTTTCTCAAGGAAATAGGTGTCTGTGCACCTTGTGTGTTACCTGTAACGTATGGCAGGTCAGCGACCCTTAGTGTCCTCCGCTTCATGCGTACAAAGTTCTGATTTTATCAATGACATTAGGTATTTTGCATAATACTGGATATTTAATTAAAATATTCTCTACCCCGTCAGAAGATGCTCTTAAAGTGTTGTTCATTAAACATTTGCTATGTGATAACTACAATATGCCTTTGCGTTCCACGTTTCCGATTTTAGTTTCTCGTAGTAAAATTGCTTTTATGCTATAATGGCTGCAGAGTGCAGAATAACGTGCTGCTGCACATAAGTGTTTGCCTTGCCAACTGGTCCTTGTTAGTTGGTTTGAGTGAAAAACCATGGGAGAAATTTGAAGTGAGAAGGCATACAAATCTAAAACCAGGATCTAACGTGCCGTAGCTGCTTTGCTAGCTTATCCGTGGGTCTCCACTTCCCGAGTATGTTTCATATAATTACTGCATTACATTTTTAATTATGTTTGTTTTCCTCCTTGCAGTGCCCATTTCTTATATTTCTTCTTCAATGTATATAGTACCCCAGCAACATCCACATTTATAATTACAGAAGATAAAGTTATAATATTCCTGAGGCAAAACTGCATTTTAACAACTGTGCTAATGTGAAAAACAACTTGTGCAGAATAAATATGCCCTACAATTAGTGGTACGCCAACATTTTTCATGGTTACCTTACATATAAATAAACTCAAGCCACTGACATTTTTCCTGAGGGCTTTTATCTCTGCAGCCCCAAAACTGCAGACAGATTTGTTGTAAGTAACACTGTCACCATAATAAGTTTGAAAACCCATTATTTTTTTTTTAAATTCATCTGCTTTTGCATCTGCATAGCTCGGGGCTGGGCCTGCGGGTCTGATATTGTCTGTCTGATGAACCATTGCCGCGTCCCGGGCTCCCCGAAGCCTATCATTTGGCTGAGGCTAACAGGAGGTGACTGGGCAAAGCCGTTTCACCTGAGGGTGGGCCAGGTCACAGGTCACTTGTAATAGCTTCTCCATGCATCTCCAGACCTGTAAATGAGACCAGAGCCCGACTCACTCCACTACACTTTCTTTGTCTTAGACGGATGCTCTAATCAAACAAATTACCTAGCCCGTGATCACAGCCACTGAGCCAGAGATGGTTTTGCAGACGCTTGTCTGGAGCCCTCCCAGTCCCCTCGACCATGCAGCGTCGCTTAAAAGAAAGGGCTAATGTTTTCCACCAAGGTAATAAAAAGATGTGCGGTCACTTGGCTAAGCCGGCCTCGGAAAAAATCCCCGGGGAGACCTCGGGACACATTTTGACAAGCGCAGCACAGCTTACTTCGGCGAAGGGCACGTATGTGAAATAACAAAGGGGCTGGCTGCCAGCAGCGCGGGTGTGCGCGTGGTAATGCTCCGCCGACCCAGCGCATCTTGGTAGAGCCTAGATGCCACATCAGTAAGAGAGTAGGTGTACCTTATCTCTGGGAAATGCTAAATTCTGCTTGGCTTTTGACTTTGTTTTTAAAAAGGGGAGAAAATTGAGATGGGCAAAAAGTGCCTGCGTGGGGAAGAAGGTGAGCCCAACCATAAATAAGTGGACTCATCCAGCACCAATGGAGAAAAGCATACAGGCGTGGTTTGTTTATTGTAAAATTCAGCCTTAGGCAGAGGATTTAAAACTGATCAGCCCGCTACAAACATATAATATTAGTCTTGTATTTATTTATTGCACAGTCCTTTAGTTTTATTTATTGACTGTCATTCCCTACTGTACTGCAGGCAATGCTGTCACTGTATTTTCTTAAAACTTTCACAATAAATTTGTAAACATTAAAAAAATTCTAGCCATCCTATATTTTTCTCCCGCATTTTCCAGACACTTTGGCTTTTGTAGAAGTAATGTTGGTTGTTTACTTGATTCTGACTCTGAAAAAAAAAAAACTAGGTACTTTCTAGTTTCAGATGTTTTGTGTGATTGTAAAAGAGAAGGAAACCAGTTTTGACTCAGAGAATGAGCTACTGCAAACAATCTGTTGCTAATATAGTCTAATTGCTAGTGATATTTTGAGAAAACAATTAAATTGGAAGTGGGGTTACTTTGGTGTTTATTGTCTGTGACAGCTTCTTTTGGAAACAGGCTTGAAGAGCTGCCGAACTGAGGCTGCGATGATGTGCGAATAATACTTATCATCAATACAGAGGCAGCCGGCGAAGGGGGGAATTACAAAACCGGGGCGAAGTCACCTGTTAGACATGTCAGGATGGGCAGCGAGACGTTACGTGGTCAGAGGTAGGTCCTTCCACTTACCTGTGTTTACACCCTGCAGCATCGCTGTCCTTTTATTGCACTAGGACTGTGAGGATGCTTAGATGCCTGCTGGGTATGAGCTAAAAAATCTCCATGAATTTTGTTGTTGGAGGGAAAGGTACCACATACTGGAAGAAATACATTTGAACCATGAGTGTAACAGCTCAAGGGAAAAGTCTGGGCAAAATTCCCATGGATTTCCCCGCATCCAGGTTTTCACTGCTGGTTGTCACTGTGATTAGTTCAAGGTGTAAACAGACATGCCCTCTGCAAGCAGCTGTGCTGAAAGAAGAGGTTGCCACCTACCACCAGACCTCCTGCTTGTTCTTTAACACCCTCTGCTGGAAAACGCCACCTCCTCCTACCCACCAGCAAAGCTGCTCGCCTGGGTCCGGCCAGCCCCATTTCGAGCACCACCAGACTATGCTCCAAAAACCTCCTGCTGAAATGAGGCCATTCCTATGCAAACTGCCGCCTGATGGGCTGCAGCCATCGGAAGGAAGCTGAGTGGGGATATAAAGGTTGGCCTGAGGCTACCAAAAATGCCGTGAATCCTTTGTATAAGCCAGTCATATGGTTGGGTCAGGAGTATTTCATTGCATTCTGGTCAAGCCATCACGTACAAGCTACAGCAGAAATAGCATTGAAGGTGGAAGAGGCTGCAGTGGTTAGAGAGACAATAATGTTTGGTACAGAGAGGCCAGATCTTTGGAAGTGCGTAACATGCCACGCTAGCCCCAAGGGCCGCTGTGAGGGAGCAGATGCAGACCTGATGCTGGTTACTGAACTTGGTGCCACTGGGAGACGTCAGCACTGGCCCCAGCCCAAACCATCCTAGCCTTTCAGCAAGTGCTGAGCGTGTGTTGCTCCTTCTCGGTGTTGAGAAGTCCAAGTGTGGCAGAGCAGACTTTTTAAAACTACATCTACCCTGTCTGTGTTGCTGGTGCTGAGTTGCAGAGTTCGCATTCGCAAGCTTTTCTCTAGAGCCAGAAAGTCTAGGAAATGCCCCTTTATATCTCCTATGAGAACACTGATGCTCACAATATCTTCTGGCTCCAGAAGCTGGAGATTTAGGAAAAGCATCAACTGCCATCTAAGTAGGAACGAAATCAGGTGAAGAGTTTTGATGGTGAGAGACAGTGTCTCAGGAGCTCTCTCTTTTTTGCCCTCTATGCAGAACTGCTTGCATCAAGACCTTAAACCCCCTCTGTAAAAGCTGTTTGTGTGTGAGCAGATGGTATTTCATTGTCTTTTGCTACTGATCTTGAATTATCAGCCTTTATAATGAAAATGCCAATTCAGCCTTGACTGCTCTGCTATAACTCTACCAGGACCACTATAATGCACACACCATATATACTGAATATTTATTATGGTACTGTGCATATTATTTATTGTATACGCAACATATTTTGTAGGTGAAAAATGATACCTTATCTAAGTCAATGAGCATAACCAGGAAAAATATGGCAGAGTAATCATGTGATTCATAATTGACATCTGCTCTCCAAAGACTTGGACAGAATCTGAATTTTCAGCATTAAGCTGGAAACGCTCTTCTGTTCCCTGGCCTGGGCATAACCGTGCCACCACTCTCCCCGGGAGCTCCACCAGCCTTCGGTATTTCCATAATTCCCTGGGCGCAGAGGAAAGCTGGGCCGACACATGCTGAAAATATTTCAAGAAGTTGCAAAAAAGCGCTGATGTTTTTCAGTGTCCAGAAACAAGATGAGGAAGCATTTTTTTTTCTGTCCAAATGCTAATGAAGACCAGCCCATGTGCATCCTTAGGGTTTTCATAGATTCACGGTGGTTTTTTATATGTGCATGAGTGTTCATGTATATAGGAATATATGTGTGCCATTTTTTGGGAAGCATCATCTGCTCTGATTTCACCTCTCTGTTGATATCCACCGCGCAGCCTGGACATGGCCAGACCAGCGAGACCTCTGCAGCCTCATCTCTTCCAGCATTGACTCTCTGGTTCAATTCTATCCTAAAACCCCACTTCATAAATGTGCCTTTTTCTGACACAGCATACAGGTTCCTTGCATGTATTTGGAGCAACATATGCTCAAATTGCTGAGAAAAGAGAATTTGGAGGAGAGAGTCGTTGGCTTTTATCACTCCTGCTGGTCATGAGAAGCTCATGGTGCAGTGGGTGCTTGGCTGCACTCAGGTCCTTTTAATAGGTTATCTCATCAGCCTAATTATTGACCAAATTTCCAGCAGATTTAATGTATTAATGGGATAGGCAGGTGTCAGTAAGCAACTCCCCAGAAGAGAGGAGGGCTGCAAAAAAAATCACAGAAATTACATAAGTGGTAAAGTCATACCGGGTCTACGGAAAGGAGAATAGAAGGAGATGAAGGTGGAATTTGAAGAAGTGGAGTTGAGTGAAGCTGCTCGGTTCAACAAGCACCACAACTTGGGAAGTTTTCCTTTCATGGACTTAATTTTTCTTGCTTTTGTATATTCTTTAGTGTCTGCTACTGTGGCTGGGAGAAATACGGAGCCATCTCAGCCCGTCGCACCCTGGCTGCGATATGGCATCCTTGCGCATGTGGGAGGGAGGGTGAGGGTGGAGAGGAGGGGATGATGAAGGGTTTATTAGTGTAAACAACAACAGGGACCTAGCGAGAGTTTTCGTACAACCATCCAAATCACGTTATCGACGGCATCTAGAGACCGGCCCACATTTTTATTGGCATTGCTCTTGCTGCAGGAACGTGGCCAAGTTTGTCTCGGCATCTGAGCTAGTCTTCCTTGTCAAAGCCTTTTTTTCTGGACAGATAAGGCTCTGTTTATAGCACACTTAAAAGCAATAGCTGAAGAGAACAGAGGCTTCACCACTTTGATATGCAAAAGACAACAAATTTTATGTATATATGGGGGGAGCTAATCCTGCTCTTGCTGAAGCCTTTTGGAAGATTCCCAGTGACTTTGCAGAGACTTTGAATTACGGCCAGATTTTGCCTTTTTTCTTTTTTTCTTTTTTTTTTTCCTTCCCCTCTCGCAAAATGTCAGGAATAAATATGTTGATTCAAAATGGCACTGCAGAGCCTCGCAGCGCTGCGGTCCGGGCCCCTTTCCCCGGCAGCCTCCAGCGCTTTTCCCGGTGGCGAGGCACGCAGCCGGAGTGCAGCCCTTTGGCGAGCGCAGCCACGCCGGGGAGGTGCCAAAGCAAAGTGCAAAGCTGTCGTCTATGGAGCAAGGCCATCATCAGCTACCAGATAAGCCACTTTATAAACTCAAAACTCACAGCATTAAAAAAACCAATATATGGTTGGCTTGGTGAACTGCTGGGGAACCTGCATGCTGTTTGCAATGTGCCTGCTAGAGAAAAAGACAAAAAAAGTCATTTTAGTGATAATTTTAAAATATTTCAGGTCTTCTGGGTATGCCGGCTCAATGGCAGTAAAGCCAGCAATCGGTGCTTTGCATCACCTAACCTGGTTTGGTTACGCTGCCCTTGTCCCAGGAGGAGTTCACGGCCAGGCAGCGAGGAGGATCGCTTTCCTGCGAGCAGGAGGGGAACCCGGCTTGTGAGTAGTGGCTGCAGGAAAAGCCTCTGAAAAGAAGTGTTGAATTTTAATGAAAGTGGCTCATAATGTGTAAGAGGGAGAATGCTGTTATGCCTAAGTGGGCTTGCTTACATGTCTAGCCTGGGAGCTGTTGCGAAGCCTCGTAGTATGTATCATGGGACTCCGCGTGCCTTGGAACAATGTTCCGGCATTCAGTTGTCTTTATACACCCAGCATGTGCCCCTATATATGTAGGTAGGTAGATATACATACATACATACATGTATATGTGTGTGTGTATGTATAAATCTGTAGATACATATATGCATGTATTTTAATATGTATGTATATATTTATAGACACTGCATATTATTGAATATACATGCTATACCTATGTATGCATACATACATATGTATAGATGCTTAGGCTTATATACATTTTCATGAGATAAACAAGACCAGAAAAAGAAAAATCTATATAATGTAGATACGTAACAAGATATAATAAATATACATATTTAAGTACATTGAGGGGGTCACATATAGATACAACTGTATATATAGTACAGTTCTAGAGATATTGTACCGTTTCAGATAATATAGGATGAACCAGATTATATAATGTTCATAGTGGATAATTGCTGCAAAGCAAATCAGAGCAACCAAGTTATCCTTCTCATATGTGGGTGAATTTAAAGAAACTGCCTCAGTGAAGTTGTGAGCAGATTCCCCGAGAGGATTTCTGCAAGTGGTGCTTGGAAATGTCCTCGGAGTGATGGTCTTGGGCTTAAAAAAGTGACCAGGCTGCCTTGGTGGGGTGGAAGGGGCTGTCGGGAGCAGCCCTGGGGGCGCAGCCAGCACCCGACACCCACAGCATCGTTCACCCTCCAGCTCACTGACAGCAAGTGGGGTTTTGACATGTGAACATCAGCTTTAGGTACGTATGAAAGTTTAAAAATGAATCATCATTTGCTAATAGTCCTATCTCCTAAATGCTTCTAATACGCTTATTATCACGTCATTTAAGCATCCAGAGTGATACTCGGAAACATCAGTCTCCTGCCAAAAGAATCTGAAGTGCATTTTCTGGCTGCAGCGTTAAGTTGCTTCCCGGGGCTACGAAGCCTTGATGACTGTCTTCCAGGTAAAGCAGAAAGAGATTGCCTTCTCCTGCCAAAAGGGGTAGAGCAATATTTGTCCAGATTTCTGCTGGCAATCGTTGGCATGCTGCTTGGAGCGGCTGGTTCCCCTCTCCTCTCAATTTCACTCAAGAAAAGAAACATGATAATGGGGGGAAAAAAAATCATGAGAAAATTGATAGTGCTTCTGAAAATCAAACGGGCATCTCTGACTTCGGCTGTGTCACCTGCCTAATGCTGAAAGCTAACACTGAGCCTGGTTTTCACGGGGATAAACCCAAACCACCGAACAAGGCTGATGCAAGCAAGTCACAGCGACAGCGCAGGCAGAGCCCTCCAGGGCAGCAGGCTTTGCCAAAGCCCAGCTCAGACAGATGCTCCATACTCTCCCTGCCCCAAAAAATGAAAAGCAGAGGTGGCTTATAATGTCTTCCAGGCTTAAAAAAATGGAGAGAGGAAGATTGTTAATAGGGATCAAAATTCTGCTGGGCTTCTCGGGAAACAGTGTAATTCTCCTTCCGTGTGGTACTCGGCTCCTCTGACGCATGCCCACGGGTGCAGCGAGCTGTGGGGTCTCAGCTGTGAGGCTTCCTTCACCAGAGGAGCTCTCCTGGGCCCATGCAGCACAGGAAACTTTCCCGTTTCCCTCAATTCCTGGTGTTTGAGGTCTTAATTTGTCAAGCCCTTGCTTTGGGGCAGGAGGAAAGCACAGCCCTGTGAGAGCGATGTGGAATGCCACCCCCCCCCGCCGCGGACAGGACCAGGGAGGGAGCAGCGAGCCATTTCCCAACGCTTTTCAGATGCCCTCACTGAATGAGAGAAGGAAAAAAAAACTGGAGATGTCAGAAATGCCAACGCTGAAGGAAAGAAAGAACGAAGGAAAAAGCACACACACATCTGCAGCTGATTTAACTGTGTAAATAAATGGTAGGTTCCTTTGGCACTCCCAGCACAAATAATTAAATGGTGCATTAGGGTTTTAGGACATCATTGACCAAAAAATATATATAGATATGAGAGAGAGAGAGAGAGAGAGAGTGTGTGTATATATATATATTCGTGACATATATATACTTGTCCCGAATCATATGTTTATCTTTTTTCCCCTATGCAATTACAAATTCATTAATAACCACGCACCTGAAATGAAAGCGGGGCAGGGAGGCTGGACGGGGCCGTGCGTCAGACCGTGCGCAGGGTGCTGGGGGCTGCTGTGCTTGGAGTGAGGCCGGGGGTCTGGTTTTATTTAGGGCCACGCCTCGGCAGCTTTAAGACAACACAATGCAATTACCCCGACCACAAAATGTTCTGTGAGAGCCTGATGGTCCCTGATGCTGCCGGGAAGGGGGATGCTGGGAGCGGGCCAGCCCCAGCCGAAGCCTCCCCGGTGGGGCTGTCAGCAGTCATCTCCCTTCCCACGCAGCCCCTAGATGTTAAGGTGAGCTTAACTCCGTATATATCTGTCAGACACGGGGATTCATCTCCCATAACTACCTGTTTCTGTCTGCTGGAGGTGTACAGCTGAGGATGGGTGAGATGGATACTTGCATCCCGAGCTTGAAAAATGTCCTTTCCTCCTCTTAAAAAATCCTTGCCGATGCTGGGAACCTGCTGCCCGTATTCAGGCGAAGCTCCCTTGGCACTTTTTCTAAGGAGCGATGAAGACATCAAGCCTTATATGGATTCCATTATTATTTTGTTTTATTGTGTTGTCGTTTTACGAGGGACTCGAGGCCCACAGGGAGCAGGAAGGCGCTACCATCTAAACCGGGGTGGGGAGCAGAGGAGGCATGTCGAGGCTGCCTGGTATCGGAGAATGATTTCATCCCAAGCCCTATTGTGGCAGGGAAACAATTCCTGTTTACCAACAGGCCCGCTATTGTGCTGCCGGTGCCAGAGGAAATCTGCGGCTGAGCGGGGTTGCACAATTGCCGGTGTGGTCCCTGCCAGAGCCCTTGGCTCCGTGAAGCTGGGACAGCGGGCAGGGCTCGGCGCTGCCACCGCCGCGGCACGTGAGTACTGATATGCCTCGGTGAGGCAGCCTGACCCTGGCTGCTCAGCCCCAGGCTGTTACTATTTTGCTGTGAGCATCGAGGGACTGATCCGTACCAAAATACAGCCTCCCCTACTTGCTTCCGCACCCTGTTGCATCAATTCGGGGGGCCCTGGGCCAATGCAGCATGTGGCCATACAAGCAGTGGTACGTGTGCTGAATGCACAAGCTGAATGCACCTTGCTACAAGCAAGGGTGAGGGTGAGCTGGTTTATACCACCCTTTTATTATGTTTTTAAGCTAGGCTCCTTGTAGGTAGTGTTAATACCAAACCAGAGAGGGATTTGTGGGTTAAGATGTTAAGTGGTGTTAAAGTGTTTCAGTCTCATTGTCTCTTTCCCAGACTTCTTCATCCAGAATATAGATCATCTAAATGCAAACCCCAGTGCCTCTGGCTTCCTCATCTTCCCTCTTTTTCTCAATTCACCCCATTCACTTTTAAACTGGACATTTAATTTTAACCTGTGGACTAGGGATGGAGCAGCTTTGCAGGGAATGTAAAGCAAGACGATGCTAATCTTGACGGTGGCACACCAAGCGAGGTAGCTCAGCAGTACCTCATCTGTGATTTGCACACTCAAGCTCCACTGCCAGCATCTCTGAACTGAACCCTCAAAACCCTCCAAGCCAGATATGCTGTGTGTCTGGACAAGAAATCTGCAGCCGGTGCCTATCCTGAGAGGACACAGGGTCCCAGATAGTCAGAGAAGGCTGGAGGGCCAATAAACTCCTTGGTGGCTTCATAGACCCCATGCAGCCCACCTACACATCATCTGTGGGGCCGTGGCAGCTCCTGAGCACTCTCGGGCTGGGTTTTAAGAAGGACTTTGGCATAACCTTTAATATTACAGATATGTCCATTCTCACCTGGCCAGAGCTCATGCAGCTACACGTGAGCTAATTTAATTGAAGTGGTTTGGGTGCTGCCAGCGATGCAAATCCTGTCTAGAGCAAGCTACCGCTGTGATCTAGGATTTATCTGCATCTCAGCAGGATTTCATTGCCCACCCTGAGCTCCCACAGCTCTATCTACCCATGCTTGAAGCTGGTGCAGATATGTCCCTGACTGTACAGCAGCAACATCCTCCAGCACATAGATGTTTGCTTTCCATCCTCCACCTTCCTCAGCCACCCCACCGCCCTCCGATGGGCTACAGCCCTTAGGGTTATCGTTACCGGTCCTGCCCCAAACATCAGCACCAGAAGATGACAAATGACCTGGTTTTCCACATCTCCTTTGAAAAGATGAAAACGGGGCTACACACAAGGCTCATCTGGGCTGCAGCAATACTAACCAACACATCTTTCCCCAACCCCTTGGGACTTCCCTGCATGCAAAGAGAATGGGACAACACTGGGAGGATGAAACAGAGAGTCAAAAATGCTTTTAATTTACTTACTGATGCAGCGTCTGGTCACCAAGCAGGGACTGGGAGCAGCCTCCAAGCCTTATCATTCTCTCTTCATAAAGGTTTTTATTGCAGCACCCCGTCCGAGCGGAGCGACACATGCACCTGCGGTGTCATGCCAGAATTTCTGCAAATACCACGCGATTTACGCACACGTGCAACCTTGTATTTTGTTTTGGGGTTAGGGTTGGGGGTTTTTTTGTCATAGGCTGCTGGCAGATCTGGTGCTATTCCCTCAGCCTGTTACGAGTGTACGCTGAGCCATTCCCAGCCAGTTGGAGCTTTTCCACAAGATGGTACTCAGCCCAGTCTGTAATTGAAACAGGGCACGGATGCTCCCGGGGAAGGCAGACGTCAGCCAAAAAAACAGGCCGTGATAGTCAGAGATATTTAATATACAAATATGAAGTTGTTTCATAAATATCTTATAAAAACTGTAATTTACTTCCCAATATTTTAGCAGATTATCTTAATGCAAACAGCAGATGTATTTCGGAATGACGAGACAAATGTTTAGCAAATATAAAGTTATTCATGTGCAGTCACACAGGGAATATTTGCATGATATTTTACTAATTGCTCTAAAATCTGACTTGTAGCAAATAAACAAATGGGGGAAAAAATAAACCAGCAGAAAGATTAGCCCCAGGCCTCTCTTTTTAAGTTCTCCGAGTCTTTCTTCAACTGCTCAACTTTTTTCTCTGGCAGCCTGGGGTTCTTCCCCAGTGTACCCATCGCTCTTCTCAGTCCCACTGTCCTTTTGCAGACTCCCAGTTTTCCCCTGGTAACCAGATCCCTACTGAAAGGGACTTGATTTTCTTCTTCCCTTGGAGTCCAGGTGCCCTTCCTCGGTCTGCAATTCTGCTGGCTCCAGTTTCTTATTGCTTGACTGTAGTCAACGAGGCCAATTGCAAATTGTCAAGTTGCCTTAAGTATTTGGGGGAAATACTTTGCTATTTTACCTACCTCAGAGGTTGCCCCAAATAGGATGAGCCATACAGAAAAAGCCAACGCAAAAGGAGTCGATGCTTTTTTAGTGGCCAAGAATTCAGACTTGGGTTACTTTAACCTTCTCTTATGAGTTTCAAGTTACAGCAGCGAGAATCGAGTTGTAGTTGCTGATTGTTATGACATTATTTTATGTCAGGTCTATTTATTTGCCCTCCTGGAAAAGAGAATGTATTTCAAGACGTCAAAATATTTTGTTCGCCTTCACTCGATTGCAAGAGGAGCCTTAGGTGAGGTAAGAAAAATGTATGTATGTTTATCAAATTTTTGGTGTGCGGTAGATGGTTACATGTTTGTATATATTTCATACTCCCAAATTGAAGGAATGCTGAGGGTGCAAAAAATCAAGCAGTTGGAAGTTAACAAAGGTCAGAATTAAAATTGATACATCTTACATAGAAATCCCATTGACTGCAGGAGCAAGTAAGCTGCAGCACTGGAAAGAGAAGTCCTTGGTTTCACAGTACAGCTGCTTTTTGCCCAAGGTACTGGAGTATCTAGCAACAGTGAGCATCTCTTATCATCCTTCTGTCAGTCACTGCAGGTGGATAAGAAAGGCACTTTTTTTACATGACTCTTTTTTTAAGCTTCTGAGCCTTTAGGATCCGAAATGACATTGTAAGTCATGTCCCTAACACTCAAAATATTCCCTCTTACAGGTTGGTATTCTGGAGGAGAGTCTGGGAGGCTTGGAGAGAGCATGTTGCAGCTGCTGTTTGGGCATTTCATTGCTTAGACAGGTCAGTGAGGGCCACCAAAACTCAGGTGCTCACTCACTGGCAATGCAAACGCTGCTCTCGTCCAGTGCAAAGCCAGGGCAGAGGGTTTAAACCTGCAAATTAAGTTGCTGGGCTTTGCTCAAGAATTGCTGTCCGTAGGGGAGCAGGGGGCTACGAGCTGCTGTTCCCCACACTTTGTGCCTGGACAGCATCCTGGTTTGGTTGGGGCATTCTTCAGGTCCCGGTGTCCAGCCTGACGTGGAATGCACACCTCCTCTTAGCTCATGTAATGTGCACTTGCAGGATCCTGCTTTTCATGCTGGCCAGTATTTGCATTTTGACTGGCATTTTCCTGGTAGTTGTGAGGTGCAGGTGGATGGGGATGCTGAACTAAATGCACAGGTAGGTGCTAAGGAGTGCATAAATAGTAAGATCAGCTGTACATCCCAAATGGTCCTCCAGGTTTTTACTGAAGTACTGCTGTAGGGTCAGTTCTCCTCTAACCCGATATTTTGGTTTTTTTACTTGGAGCGACCGAGGTAACGCAAAAGGCGACAGGTACATTATCTGACTGAATAGGAAAAGCAAAGGGGAGAACAGGGCATCACTGTTATTACTCTCTTTCCTTTAAAAGAGGGGGTTTCCATTCCTCAAGTTTACATTTTGAACTCACTAAAGTCTTTCTTTGGCCTCTCCCATCCGCAGGTCACCGCAGGAATATGTAAAAAGGAAATGTTTTATTTTAACAGAGTCGAACAAAGTACATGAAACACACCCTTGCCACTGCATAACATTCCTTAAGTTAAATCGCAGAACCCAGCATAACCTTTTTTTTTTTCTTTTCCTCCTCAGTCTTTTATTTCATTGAAAAGAGCCCAAAGTATAATATTCTTTCAGGAAGCATAAATCGTATTGCTGGAAGTAATAGCAATCTCCTAAGCAAAATCCCGTAGGACTCACGCCACTCTGCTTTCTGAAAAGCTGCATTCAAGTACATCCAGTCTTGCCTCTTTCCCGGCAGGCGTCCCGAGCGCTGCGCTCGTGGTCCTGCACGAGGAGCTGCGGACGATGCCAAAGCAACTGGATCTTTCCACGTAGGGTTTTCCTGGTGTTTTGGCCGTTACGGGCAGTCCTGGGTCTCAGGAGAAGCTGTCAGACTCCTGCGCAACCATCCTAATTTTGGTCCCTCTTCTTGCCTTTCAATATGCATGTGTAACTCCCATGAATGTAAATAAAAGTTATGTACACGCATGGAGGGGGAAATAGATGCATTTATCTTGGCTCAAGACAAGCAACATCTCCCCAAGGAGCTACTTAGGAGGTTATTGAGAAGCCAACAGCAAAGTGCGGTGGGCTGTACCTTCCTACATGTGTGTTGCAAAAATTATTGGCGTGTTGCTGATGTTTATGGCGAACAAATAGTTTATTTCTGGGCTAAGAAAGATTCCAGTGTAAATACTCAACTGGCAGCTAGCTGGAAGTTTGCCACTTGAAGTTAAAAGGCCCGTGACCAATGGTGTCAGATTAACATTTCCAAGTTGGACAATGTACAAATGGTGTTCTTGGACTGGAATAGAAATAGATGAAAGTGGTCTACTGCAGTGCAAATAACAAACTGGCAACCAGCTGGTCATTGGAAAGAGAACATGCTATGGGAATATGCTTTCTGCAGAAATACTTTATTTTGGAGATAAGCATTAACAATAGGAAGATGAGGCTCGTTTAACAAGAACCATATGGTCTCATCCTGCTTTTATTTCACTCAGTGGCAAAGCCCTGATTGTCTTTCGTGGGTGCGGGATGGGGATTACTGATAATAAGTAGTACAATAAGTTGCCTGATCCACTGTTGCTCTTCAAAAGGTGTAAAGAGGTTGTTTTTAGCCCACGTGCTGATATTTCAGGAGACAATAACTGAAAGGAAACAGAATTAAAGGGGCTTGTTGAAAAACAACAACTTCTGGCAAAATAAGCCAAGACAAAGATCCATTCAAGACGAAGTTATCAAACTGCGTGAAACCAATACAGCAACATTTCCAAGCTGATAAGTGAAGAAGTCGTGGATGGGTTCATTCAAAAAAAAAAAAAAAGTTTGGATTTTTGTGGGGAGAAAACAATAGCCTGTAAAAAGTAGCTTACATGCAGATGGGGGAATAAGGCAGGGACTTTGCTGAGGTTTAAGTAAGTACACGATTTATTCTGTTAGCAACATAATTAAAGATAACAGAATTTAGCATCGCAGTTTCAGTACAGTCGCAAAATTGATTTGTGCTACAAAAAAAATAAAAAGAAAAGAAAAAGCAAGCCAAGGGAGTTGCAGCCTCAGTGGAAAATCCTGTTTTGAGAACTTTTCAAGGATGTAAAACATCGTCTTGAATTGTTTACTTTTATGGGTAGGAAGTAAAAAAGAAGTGAAGTAAGAGTGGAAATGGCATTCTTACCACAGTTGGAAGGTCACAGTAAAACTGATACAACTCAACATTGCAAACTCATTTTTAAAACTGATTTTGGTTGTGTTTCTTTTTTTTTTTACAGTGACTAGGATTTATTATTTTGATCACAAAAAGACAGCAAGATGGAAACTATTTATTATCAAGAAAAATCAAGATCTGAACATGAAAAAATACGGATCATGTATGCAGAGGATCGCGTCTGCCTTTGGGTATAAGTACTCACTCCCATTGATTTCCCTGTGTCTGAAGACAGCTTATAACAATCAAGGATATCAAAATTATGTTATGATGTTACATATTTAGATACATCATATTTCTAACTCTGCTGGTTTTGTTCCCAAAGTTCATTTTTCCCTCTTTTTGCTTTAAAATATAGCGAATACTGGAAGCAGAAGGAAACGATGGAGAATTTGGAATGGGTGAGAATTCAGATGTTCAGTTCAACTTAGTTTGTCTCCTCTTTTCACTTTGGACACCCCTCTCTCTTCCCCTTCCCCGGGACTCGTTTCTCCCTTGTCTTTACACTGATGGCAAAACAGCCTTAAACCATTTCTGTGTTTCTTTTGGGCTCCCGATGCCCACCTCAACCCCTCCATCTGAAAAACACCGAGTCCCCAGCCCAAATTTCTGTAATGTGGAAGTTGTTTCAAGGCAGCCCAACACTGAAGGCGATCCCACACTAGCTAGTTGTGCTCATGATGGAAGTACATGCCAAGTGTGGTCCTGATCCAGGGCTCCTTGGAATCTTGGGAGGTTTCTCCCGCATGGCTCAGGGCAGGCTGCACACTGGTGAGCCCTGGTAGAACAAGATTTTGGATGCCAGCACTTTCAGGATTCAGTTTTTCCAGGCTTCCAGCAATTCCCTGATAAAAATGAATGAGAGGGGACTTAGGCTCAGTGTCCTTTTATAGGAGCAGTATTAATTTGGCAATATTACCAATAAATAAACAGCCACTCTTCCCTAAAGAGTGGGACCGCACCGCCCCACCATCCAGCTCCCCCAAAGCTGGGGAGAACCCTCTGATTTCATCCCGCTTACTCCCTCGCTTTTCTTTTCCCCAAGCAGCGGGGATAGCTGAAGAAGCCCGTCATCATTTTATTGCTGTTTCTAATAAACACATATGGTGATGCATATAACAAGAACAACAGCGAGTCGCTATTGTTCAGCGCACGGCCATATGTGGGCTGTCCAGCGGCTCGGCAGCTGCATCGTGAGCGCTCAGGAATGTCGATAGCCCAGAGAGAAAGGAATGATTTTTAAGGGCTCTGAGCCTCACAAATAGCGCGTCTGCTTTACATACCGCTGTTGCTAAAACAACTTCTGAACGTGGTGTGCCAAAAGCATAGATGTGGCGTTAGTCACTGCAGAAGTTTATAAGGTGATTAAATTGTTAGCAATTGCAACGTACAGGCTGAGAAATTAGCAGGGACCATGTTGAAGGGAGCTTTGCAAAACAAAAAAAACCAAAATAAATATATATATATGAAAAAATATTTTATATATATATACATATGTATGCATCTGCATGTGTTTATTTATGCAGTTAGTACTTTTTTCTTAACGTTAGAAACTCAGGCACTTGCACATCTAGTACTTCACATATAAAAACTTTGACCCCGGCACTAATCCATATTTATTTTATCCCGTTGTGCAAGGTTGAAAGGCATGCGATTTACCAATAGTTTGTTCTCCGTTAGCTACATTTCCCTCTGGCCTCATACGGCTCTGCTCGGGCTGGATGATGCATACTTGAGTGATGCAGAGGCAGCCCAAATGTGATGGTTGGGATGCCTTGCGTACATCTGTGTTTCTAACACTCTTCTTTTCCTGATGCCATATTTACCCAGCAACCTGACTGAAAATGAACAGCCCATCTGTACATCTTCATTTTTCCATCAGTGTGTTTGTGGGGGGGAGAGAGAGAGACTGTGATTGAGGGAAAAGAGAAATAAAACTTAAAAGCAGGCAGCATTTTTTCAAATTTGGACAAACACAGGCAGGCAACCATATCTTTATTTAAGCACTTGAATAATTTAACTGATTTTTTTGTGTGTGAGAGATGCTGAATACCTACTGTAAATAAGAGGAGAGAGAGAGAGAAAATTGTAAGGGATCCAAAAATCAACTACTTGCATATGTATCCAAGCATGGATTTTAGAAGTCTGATTTAAATATCAAAGTGCAAATGGTTTTGGTCAGTGTTTCTAGCGCATGGCGGGAAGTCCTGGGTCTTGTACTCCTGCATAAGTACCCCTCGCACACACCATCTTCACGGCACACAAATTACCTGCATAATGGGACCTGATTTGAGTAACCCATAAAGCCCCGGGAAGAACTGCATCCAGGCGTTCATAGAAACCATAGACCAGCTCAGACTGCCAGGATACATGACCGGTTTTGCCCGGTAAACAAAACCACAAACATTTGCATGCTCAGATATCCCAACAAAAAGTAAATATTCGGCATGACATAAATATTGTACACAGTAGCACAAAAAAAGAGAGAAAAAAATAAAAAATAAAAATCGAACTTCTATTTACTCCATCTCCGGCAGGTCTTTCCAATGGGTAAAGCTGAAATGCCCACACCAACTTTCCTTGAAATAAAAAAGAGCCAGATTTTCCCCACTGACAGATGTACATGGCTCTCGGTCCCTCCTGGGAGCAGTGGCAGGACTTCAAAAAAACCCCGCGCCAAGGCCTGATTTTCAGAGGTCCCCAGCATCCCCCGGTTCCTGTTGACTTGTAAGCAACGTGCAGCTTGAGGTTTTGCTTGTTCCTCAGCTGAATCTTTCAAAACTCGTGATTCCTCAGCATGAGTCAGTGTTTTATGTAACCCCAGCTTGCATTCCTCCAAACCCCTCCTGAGCTCGGAGCGCTCCGACAGCCAACCTCAAATTCTTCATCCTCGCAGCTGACAACTTCGATCCTCCGGCAGCAGCACGACAGGCTCCTCATGCTGCTCCTGGGGGGTTTCGGGGCCCCAGCACGGCTCTCCTGGGCACTGCGGGTCCGAGGCTGGAAGAAAGCTGGGCTGGAGGAGGGAGCTCCACTCCCAATGGGCAAGATGTTGGGCTTTCCTACAACAGAAATGTCCATTGCTGGTTTTGTTCAGCTGTTTTCTTTTCTCTTCCCTGCAGCAGCATCGGTTTCATCCATGCCCCTGCCAGAAAAAAAAACATTTTTCATGGAAAAGCAGTAGGAAGGGAGGACACTAAGGTGGTGGATCCCACTTGCTGTTGGTCCTCTGCAGGCACCTCGGATGGCAGCTTCAGTTCACACCCCTGCACCCTGCCTCACCCTGAAGGCAGCATCCTGAAGGTGGGCACCTAAACAAGCTCGAGGAGTGGATTATTACACCATAATTATTTTTTCACTGTTTTCTGTGAATGCACTGAAATACATAAAAGCAGATTAAAAACAGCAGGAGAAGGTGAGAAGCTAAACACCATTTTTAATTCCATTTCAGCTGATTTTCCCTTGAGAGGTGGGAAATCTCAACCCGTGATGCTTCCTCTGGCAGCTTCCCATGCCCTTTTTTGGGGGAACTCCTTGCTGGCGGGATGAACCCTACCCAGCCTCTCAGTGTTGGCACAACTGTCCTATTCCCCTGGGGCAGCCGGGAGCCCTCCTGCCGCTCACGGGAAGAGGGATGCCCATCTCGGTCAGTCACCCCGTTCCCACCACAGCCAGACGGGAGTCAGTGAGGAGCACTTACGTTCCTGAGGTACAATTTCTTCCTCCTCTCTCTTGGAGGGGAAAAGTGCCCTTGTTCATCTACCCAGCACCTACGTACTTCCTCCCAAGAGGTATTTTTTTCACTACTACAGGAGGCAAGACAGCTGGTCTAGCGTTGTTTGATAAAGAAACAGCATAAAAGAAAAAAACATTGGGTTTGACACCTACTCAACACATCCAAGAATAGCTCAGAAGCACATTTTGGGGTATTTTTTTTAAGTATTGTAGGCGCTTTTTTGTACAAATGGCTGATGGCTTGTCATGTGAGATCAGTACCTCAAATTCAGGCCCTAGGAAAAAAGACAGAAAAAAAGATTTAAAAAAAAAAATGAACAATTTTCTAAAATAAATGTTACTCTTTTCTCTTACAGTCTTTAATCCCATGTATGTAAGTGTATACAAATATATGCACTCGCAGGCAAAAATACCTCCTGATGACAAAGTAGTCCCAGACAAGAAATGCTTTACAATCTTCAGATGCAGAAACCATGCAGGAACATGAAGATCAAGCGAGGGGAGTGCGTGCCAGTCAGCTCTACTAACCTACTTAGATGCAGCTCAGTGACAGCAAAATAATCTGCCATCTGATGCTCCGGATGCTGCCGACCGTGTGCTGGCACCGCGCAGACCTCAGGTATGGAAACCCTCTCCGAGCAAAATGATGAGGTATTTCTTGGCCTCGTTAGTGCATACATTTTAAATAGGTGTATGTATGGCCAAGTTTCATAATTGTAGTGACTGTAGAAAGCGAAGAACCTGAACCACAACGTTGGGATTTGTCCCTTCTTCCTTGGCCACCCAACAAACCAGCACCTTTCCCAAGCCGGGGGTGTTGACATCGTAATTCCTCCAGGAAAGAGCTGTGTTGACACATTTTTTTCCCCAACTGTATCAGTTAGCCTTATAAAAGATGTAACCTCTCCATACGTGTGTGCCTGGTCTGTACCAATATGTGTAACAGTTCAGCGCTGGCAGCCTACCTCGTGCTTGGCCGTGTGTTTTTCCTGAGGAATTTGGGTAAAACCCTTTATCAGCTTGCTTTGCCCGTGACCTGCTTTTGCTTTTTTTGCACTGCAGACCTCAAAAGGAATCCCCTCGGATGTGTTTATATATATTTCGCTGAAAGTGAAAGAGAACAAAACAAATAAAAACACAACAAGGCTCTTTCTCCACGTTGATGCTTTCTTCAAACTTTCTATTGAGGATTTCCAACTGCATTTGTCGTCATATGGTAAGGGCTCTGAATGAATTTATTGATGGTAACTGGGAAAAAAGGGGAAAAAATGAATGAAATCCCTTGAGATAGAAGGTATGTCATGAACTTCCCCAAGTTATTTGCAAATGTTTCTGCCAGTATCAATAAATCCCTCAAATTTCAGGATAGGCTACATTAATTACAGGATGGCATTATGTAGTTAAAGGTTGCTGAAAGTTATATCTGCGATCAGTCATGTTCGAACTGCACGTTCACATGAAATATTTGTTATTTTAATACGTAGGCATGCATGCGAGCAGCAATAGCATCCATGATGTTTTAATAGGCTTTTATTAGTTCGTACTCTCCTTGTAATCTTGTTTTACAGTATGTGCATTCAATGTGTTTGTGTCTATACTCTTCATGCACACATCACAGGATGCCAAAACATCCTTCTGCTTCCTTGTTTCCAACCACTTAGTCAGGCACTTGAACGCTTTCCAAATCTTGTTAAAAAACAGAAATAGCGCTGTCACTTCTTCTTGTCAGAGTACACAGAAGGGAGCGGATGGAGAGGGCAGTGGAAAGGTAGAGGAGGACGCTGACCGGCTGGGAGGGGATCTTCGTGGATGAACTTGGAGGATCCTCAGTGTCAGGATGCCCAGACCTGATCTGGGGCTTCCCGCTGCCTCGCTGTGAAAAGCAGGGGTTTTGCTTCACTTGCTGGATGGAAAAGCGCTGCAAAGGTGTGCCTTGTACATTACCTCCAATTTAAAAAGTTTGCAAAGTAAAAATTCCCTGCCCAATAATCATTGGGTATTTGTCTGAGCTGACATGGATTAGTTATGTTTAAATTTTAAACTATCCTTTTTTTTTTTTCCAGGAAAATTTGAAGTAACTTTCCAATAGGTTTGGGTTTGTTTTTTTTTTTCCCCTGAGTAAAATAGATTAAAAAATCAACTTTATTTTATTCACTATTTTTTTCTGAAACTAAACTAAGTAGACAGGCTCAACCTAGATTCAGTAAATGCTTTGAATGTGCATTTCTGATGAGTGAAAAAATTGCTCCTGAGACTTTTCAAAGTGATTGAGTCAGGTGCAGCCTTGCTGGGTGACACTGAGATCATGTAATGCTGGTGGTCCTGGTGTCCCCAGAACACGTACTCACTGCTTGTACCTTTTTTTTCTGCTTGGACTAGATGTTTTCTGGTGTGTATCATCTCTTAGGCAAGAAAGCACCAATTTTGGTTGGAGCCTGGAAAATGTGCTGTAATAGAAAAGAGCAGTATTCATGAGTATTAATTAACTGGGTGCTCACAACCAGAGGGAGCAGCGGAGGGTATTTTCCCTTGGATTGGTCTTGCAGATGTGTATTCTCTGATGTCTACTGGCAGCTGAGTTCATCCCACAGCCATTGTCATTGCAGGAGGCAGACGTGGTTGCCTCGGCTCCCTGTCTCCATGAGGTGGGAATGTCTGTCCAGTTTGACTGCAGTCACCCCATGGCTTTAAAAGCATGTGTGGACGCAGGCGTGCACCCACACACTTGTACATCCACGCAGCGCGTGAAGAGAAGCCAGCCCCTATAGCCTTAAGAAACCCAGATAAAAATAATGTTGCCTTAGGAATCTTATGCTGTGCATGAGTGAGATGACTGCAAGGCTCCCACTGCCTCCTGGGAGGGGTCCGGATTTCAGATTCGATTAAGGAACTTGCCAAGGAGTCATGATGCAGCCATTGCTGGCTGTCTACGCTGCAGCCCACATTTGTTCGTGGTCAGCAAAAAGCTGGTCAAATAACATTTATCAGATTGTTTACTTGGCATATCCCACACAATCTGAATAACTTATTTTAGAGGGGGTTTTTTTGCCCAGATGACAGGCTAGACTCAGGGCTTCCTAATATAATTATCAAAAGCAGTCCTTTGACGAGTCTCAAGAGAAAGTTTGAAGTCCAGTGCCAGGTTTCTCAGCAGAGCAGCATCCGTGGCCCCACGTACTGAGGAGCACACAGACACGTGTGAGGGCTTCTGCTTGTAGTACCTCCTTGCAGACATGGCCTCCCTGAGACATCACGGGAGGTTAGAGCTATCCAAACCAAGCTGCTGGCAGGAGTGCACCTCCTGGGGGGTTGTGATGGCATGTCAGACCGCAGAGCCTTCCACCCTGTTACCAGCCTGGGGTAAAAGAGCCACTTTGTAGGGAGAAAGAAGTAAGCGAGGAGCTCTTACGGGATGGTTTGCCCCCCTAGAGACAGCAAGCCTCAGCTCTAGCCATCGGGATGCAGACATGGTGAGAAATAGTGGTGTATTTGTCACTTTGCAGAGCGTATGGCTGGCTTGATGTCATGGGCTGGGTCTCCGTGCTCCTCCAAAAGCAAAGGACATGGGTGAGCCTCTTCCATTATGGGCCTGTGCTTGGTGCAGCAATGATGGAGGACAGGTCATGCAGGCTCACGTTAAACTGCATTTTTCAAATGAGTGGTGTCTTTTTTTTTGCAGGAGAGCAACGGCCCTGTTTACCTCAAGGCCGATGCACTCTTGGAAAGTGAAATATGTATGGTAATAACGATGGCGGGGGGAGGGAAATCTCTGTCATAAAAAAACATGGTACATAAACACGCAACGCAGCTCAGGCCACATCTTCATTTCACCCGTAAGAAGTTTGTGCAAGTGCAGAAAAGTCCAGGTTTTTCTCCTGCCCCCCAAAGAAACATAATCCAGAGTTTATATCGGATGGTTTATGGGAGTTTATTGGAATATCCAACAGGGTTCATGTAGTGTGTCATAAGGTAAAGCCTGTTCATTGGTGATTTACAAGCAGTGTGTGCCGGTGTTACTGTAATTTATAGACCACAGATGGTCAGGGGGTGCCCCTGCTGACTTGTAGCTGAATAAGAAGCTGAGCCCTGCGTGTCATCTGCTGCGGGTACCTCAGGCTCACTTCCCCAAATTAGCGCTGATTGAGACCTGCCTTCAAACCCAGAGGGTCCCAAGACCTGTGCCTTGCAAGCTGGGGCTGTGTTGGGAAAGGAGAGGCTACAAATGATTAAGGCTGGGGAAAAAAAATGCAAGCATATCGGAATGGCACCAAAGGAAAATTGCTTTTTACGATAATAACTTCCCTTCTCAAGGCTGGTACTTCACTTGATGGGTTTTTGTCACCTGTTAAATGGAGAAGGAAGAATGTCAATCCCCTCTTTCATACACCGGTCTAAGACAAACATCTCCTCTACAAAAATTTATATATATTCATAAATTTCCCTTGTAACAACCTCTAAGATAGATCCTATCTTTGTTCTCGTCATTTTACCCTTTTAGGTAATTACTCTTTAACTATATTTTACTACGACTTTCTTTCCTGCGTCAAGTTTACCTAAGTCTTTGCTTCTTTAAACCTTATTAAATAATTTTCTCTTTATTCTGGCACCTCTTTCTGATCCCCGGGAATTTGCTCCTGGTGGATGCTCGAGGCAGAGGGAAGACAGGGCTGGCAGCACATCCCACCCAAATCTTTGGGAGATTTATTTTTTTGGCCAGGGGATTGGGCCCCTTTTTGCTTTTAATTTCTCTGGTTGACAAGGTTCATCACGTCGCCTCATATTTCTCCCAGACATGTTTTTGTCTTGCCGCGTGTGGCCTTGTCCTGCCAGCAGAAATACCGCGGTGGTCTCCGGCAGGATCCGGCAGCCTCTGGAGGGACGTGCCGGATCCAGGGACGCCCAGCGCTCGACTCGCCCGCTGCAGTAAGGTCATGCATTTTAACAAGGCACTGCCGATCCCCTTTTTAAAGGGCATTGATTATGTTTTGTTAAAATGGGCTTTGAACTTGGCTGACCCTTCACCAGTAGGACATTTCAGAGGGGTTTGTTTTTTTTCTGCCTGGACCACACTTGACACCTGTTGGGCAAACACGGCTGCAAATGCCACTGTGGGAAACCCACGTCCGAGCTCAAAACTCAGTGGCTTGATTTTTTTTACCGAGAGTAAAGACATAAGAGAATTTGGTGGCTTCTTTAGTTAACAAAAAGAAAAAAATACAACTTTGTTTTTCCTTATCAAGATGGGGGAAAAAACCACCCTATAGACAAAAGAAGCAGAAGGAGAGCTGTAATGGAAATAAAATTGACAGCCTCTCAAAACTCAGGTGGCACTTTCCTTTTCCAGTTAATTACAGTTTTAATTACATGGCTTCTTGTGACTCCTTGATACCTAATAAACTAGACTCTGTGGGGCGGCAAAGTTGAGTTTTGCTTGAACTGCAGGTGTAAGGCTCAGCATGAAACATAAATCAACTTCTTAAACATGTTCCCAGGGTGTGTTCAGGCTTTTTCTTCCTATTCGCTTGTAAAAATCACATCTTTTCACTGTTATTGTGTAAAAAAAAAAAAAAAAAAAAAAAAAAGATTGAAGCTACAATGCAGTGAGTATTACCTTTGTGTCTTTGGATATAAAAATCCCCTTTTAGTAGGGAAAAAAAGGCTTTTTTTTTTAACCTCGGGTCTGATAAATTTTAAAAGAGTGATGCATTACCCATATAGACCCTCTCTCATTATCATTTTTTAGTGGGGGTGCATAAGATAGAAGAGGAAAGTACATTAGCAACATGAAAGCGAGGAGAGATTGGTATGTGGAAAATAAAAGAGACATTCAGCCCATAGGAGCTGCCTCTTCTGAAGGTTTTGAAAACAGAGAGCGCGTGTTTATTCTTTGCGTTATGCCATGGAAATCTGTGCTCCACTCGGGTTCAAGCACAGTGCCATATGTTACCCGTGAGCAGGGTAACACACTGATGACCTATTGCAGCAAAAAGCTGGAGGCAAATATGGTCCAGAAGTTCCTGTCGGTCTCAATCCTGGGACATCTGATGGGGCCACAAGCCTGCAGCAGGGAGCTCTACTGTCATGACCACACGTCACGACAGTCAATGGGGATTTCAACCTTAACTTCAATAGACATCTTGCCTGAAAGACAATGTCTCTGTAGACTAGACTTGTCCAGTGCCATTTCACCTTGATGCCCTGTTGAAGAGGAGTGGTGGTGATGGTTGTTGTTACCATTAGTAAAGCTCTTAATCTTTATTCTTTTTCACAGTCTGGCTGCCCCATCTTCTTTACATCCGCATACATTACTTACCTGAACAATTGCACTTGCAAAGCACACGTTTCTCTCAGATCAATATTGTGTTCAGTCCCTTGGGTATAAACATCTTGTACTCTTGCGGGCTGTTTGTGCGCAGCATTTGGGCAGCTCACCGCAAAAATGTGGGGAGCTGGACCATGGTCTGCAATTTCTGTGTGACGTTACAGAAGTTAGCTGATGAAAAGGAAAAAAAAAAACACCACCACAAGGATACTCTTTTTTCAAGGCTAGCATAGCTTCACCCATGACATTGTGGCATGGTTTGGAGAAAGGTGTGCGATACAGCTGTGTCCCAACCTTGGCATCCTCTTGGCTTTTGGTGGCTGAGGATGCATTGCCCAGGTGCTCCCCCGGTGACAACCTCTGCTGCCAGGTGCAGGCTATAAATTTTCCACCAGAACCACCTTGCAACAGAGGCTTGGGATTCTGGTTAAACAAAAATCTCCATTAAACGCAAGCCATAGAGAAGGATAACTTTTCGAAAGATAAGGAAAGCCTAGAATAGCCCAAAAAAGCATCTCTTTTTCAGGCCAGGTAGCCCCGTTTGTCCACATCTCCACTGCGGGAGGTGCAGAGGGAAGGCACTGCTTGGGCTGGATGGTCTTTCCTTCAAGCACTTCTGCAGCCTCTGAGCAAAAGCCATCGCTGCTGCCCTTGGCAAAAAGCCGTCTGGATCTATGAAGCTATTGCTCTTCTCCTCTTTAAATCCCCCCCTTCAAAACTTACCCGTGCTTTGACACCTGTAGCAGATAAAACGCAAAAACTAAGGGCAGATGGAGATATTTAACACGCGGTTTGTCTATGACTATGTCTACTGGTGCTATATAATGTACACTGGCACTTTCATGTTGCTTGGTCCACACAGGTGTCACCGTGACATGGGCTTTCATGCCAGTCGCAGTCCTGGAGGACCTCAGCGCCATGGAGCCCCGATGCTTTGCAGCCTAAATCATGGAACAGGAGCAGGCATACCTCAGACACTCAACTCAGCGTGTTTAAATACCAACATTAACTCCGAAAATTAACTAGGGAAACAAACAAAAAAAAAACCCCTATCCTACAGCCAAGCAAGAATTTGCAAGAGGATAAAAGAAGAATTCCTCCCGCCTTCCTCCCAGATGAAGTGTTTCACCGTCTTTTTCAATTAGTCCTGGTTTTATTTTTGAAACCACACAGAGAGGTAATTACAGAGTTTCATACAGTTTCATATATATTTTTTCCAGAGTAGGAAAGGCAGGGTAAAATTAAGGGAGCTAGGGAAAGGAAGGAGAGTGAGAAAGGAGAGGAACAGGAGTTTAAAAGATAAAAGAAATTTAAAAAAAAAACCAAACATGAATGTCTCTCATTCTAGCACACTAAGCGGTGTTGAGAGTGAGAAGAAAGAGGAGTAAAAAATCAAATATCCCAAAAGTCTTGGTTCACGACAAGGAAATGAAGCAAAAACTTTCCAGCTGAAGCAGAGTACGCGTTTTGTTTGCTTCAAAATGCTTCCTGTGGAAGTTTTTGGACAAGGAGGAAAAACCAATTGTGCGCGTTGGGGTGGGGGAGAGGACACTTGTTTCTGGGTGTATTGAGCTGCCTGTCCCTAGAGATGCAGGCAGCGTCCACCAGCTTGTTGGGAGCGTAACCACAAGTGAAATGCAACGGTGAACGACTAGCAAAAGCTGCAGCGTTGAGCTGGAGAAAGTGCAAGGAGATGTTAAGGAGCACCCTATAGTGAACACATCCCTGCAGCATTTGCTGGTCCCGTCATGGAAGGGGAGGCGGCAGCGCAGGAACAGCAGCGTAGCGTGCATTAAACCATATGCCACCGAACCATATGGCAATGCGGTCTGAAGTCTTTCAAGGCAGTTCCAACTTGGAAAAGGCTTGAAAAGTTTTCAAACGGGGTTTTTATGGTCTGCTGAAACACAAATGACCATTTTTCATTCTACGGGGAAAGTTTATCCGGAGGAAGGCGGGCGAGAGGCAGCCACCCTCAGCCCCAGTCGCCTGGTTCCTGCTCCCGAGCCGGGCGGAGGAGGCGTTGCAGTGTGGGGAGCGTATTTCTTCCCCAGTTGTCGGCAAGCTGTGCTTTAATAACGGCATAACAGATAGTGCATGAAGGAACATTAGCCGCAAAAACGATCCCGTTGGGAAGGAAGCTTGGAAGAGGTTTTTCTTTCTAAACTTGACACCAGGGCTGGGAACCTGGTGCACATCTGTGCAAACCTGCCCGAGGACAGAAGGGATCAGGCGCTGGAGATCTCGCCCTCCTTCGAGACAGCCCCACTGAGGTGGGGTGGACTTGGCTGGGAAGTGGCTTTTTTTCAGAGCTGGGCACCCCACATCACGCTGTGATGGGGTGCGTGGGGCACTGGAGCTGCAGCAAGGAACTGGGGAGAAATGGAGCCTGGCCATGGTGCTGCGAGGGGACGAGCTGAATGGAGACACGGCCATGGAAGAAGCAGCGGCGCCATCCTTGCGACTGCAGGAGCTGTTGGCCGTGCCTTGGCATGAGCAGAGTCACCAGCACCCACAGCCCTCAGCCGCTGCACCGGGTCACGTTGCTCATCTCCCTATATCAGACACAGGCGCCGTGGTGGGGCATGGTATGGAGGAGTCTTCATCCCCTCAGTCCTGTTTGGGACACCATGCGTTTGAACAGTGTATGGCATGAAGAAGCAGCATTGGCTTGCAACGAAAGCTGGTGAGATCCAAAAGGCATTGAATAAAAAGACCAGGGGAAAAAAGTCTGCTTGCTCAATGTTCTACTTACCTGTAAAATTTCATGGCTAACGCCAAGGTGAAATATCCAACTACATGGCAGGCGTCAGGGCTTTCTTATGAGTCGTATGCCTGTTGGTGTTTTTTCTTCTAGATTCTGCTACTGACCTCTTGAAATCAAGGGAGAAAAACAACTTCCAGGAAAACGTAAGAGAGTCTCGACCTTACTGGTTAGGAAAAAAAAATTCCTAAAAATTGAAAAAATAAAGAGGAATAACATACCCTAAAGCTGCCCTGGATCCTGCTCTCCTTTAATCTCATGGATTTGGAGAAGACTTGAAGATCCCAGCTCGTGGCCTGTTTAAAGCTGGGCTGGAAGAGGCGTCACAGCAATGGAAAAATGCTCTGAATGATGGTCACGTACCCACCTCAGAGCAACTAAAGAGCACAGAGAGAATAACAGACCATCCAGCAGTGTTCCTACCCATAGTAAACGCTGCAGATCTATTGCCTTAGGGGATCTATTATTTTCTGGTTAAACAACTCTATCTATTGTTTTAACCAGCTTAGGGGTTTTTTTAAGCCAGTCCTTCACAAACTCGGTTTGAGCTCACCTGAACAATCCTGGGTTTTAACTTTTAGGGGGAACGTGACTTATGATTTACTAGATAGCTATGGTGAGCTTAATGTAATAAAAGTCTGACCTATGTGATGTGTATGGGCTACTGTATTATAAATATTTAATAAGTTATATGGAAAAAAAGAAAGTATAGGGGTTACAGAAATCATATTAAAGTAACTAAGTAAATACAAAGAAGGTTAAAGTGTCTAACTCCATACGGTATAAAGGCTAAAGCAAACCAGATCTCTTTTCTAGATACTTTTTCCATGTACAGCAGTAACTGGGCTGCATAAAAATAAGGCAAGTACTTAAAGACAGGCAAAAAAAAAAAAAAAAAGAGAGATCTAAAGCATTTGGTTGGCATTGATAGCAATCATTTCAAAAAGCCCTGGAACATTTAAAGAGAATTAGAAGGGATTTTGCTGGAATCAAAGGGAGAGCACTTTCCATGGCTGGATGTGTATTTGGGTATCTGCAAACTGATTACATCAGAGTGAGCAGAACAGCCTTGATCATCCAGGATTTTAAAATCAGAAGAAAGGGGTTTTCCTGTTTGGGCTCTTTTTTTCTCACTCACACATCTTACGGCTTTCATTCTTCTGCCTACTTGATGGTAAAGTAACATTTATTTTGGCACGGAGGCTCGCGGAGCGCTTTGAAAGGCCCTGTGGGTCGAGCAGCTACAACATGCACCGAACCCGCGGGGGCGAGCAAACCTGGAAATATTTAGGTTTACCTTGGGAATCACTCTGGGGGTCCTTTTTTTTTTTTTTTCCATCCTAACCTAGGTTTTGTTTTTAAAGAAGTGGATACCTTCACGCTCCGCTGCCATATCCGCTGTGATGCAGACGGGGCTCCTGGCTCACCGCCTCGCCGGCCCGCCATTCCTTCGGCAATGCCAATGCCATAACCAGCTCTCCTGCTGCGCGAGCCAAAAAAGGTTTTTCCGCGAGGATTTCGCTGTTGCAGGCGATTCACCCACGGTGTCAGCCAGCGGAGAGCGAGCGATCTAATCCCCCTACACCCTGGCTTGCCCCCTCGCCTCCTTCACGCTGGTGGTGGTGGCTGTCTTGGCTCTTTGCTCCGGTCCCCCCGGCCGGCTGGGAGGGAGCTGGGATGGTGCCTTGCTGAATCATCCTGTGCCAAGGGTGTATTTCTGTTTGCGAAAAAAATAAGGCTACGGAGGGGAGTGAAGCGAAACATTGGAGCCAACCTTAAGCCCTACCGATGCCAAGAGCGGCATCTCCTCCCCGCGCTCCCTCTGTGGGAGGGCACTCACCGGCCCCCCCAGGAGCTGGTTTGGCTTGTGAAGCCTGCTGAAAACAATTCCCATTTTTTGGTTGTTTTTCATTTTTTTTCCTTTGGTTTTGGGGTTTTTTTTAGCTTTCTCCTGGCCTAGGCAATGGATTTGGCCGGCGGGAGGTGTGGGAGCAGGGGAGAGGGGACTGTGGCAGAGGGGAGCGGGAGGGAGACCCTCCCCTCGCGCAAGGGCTCGCATTGGTGGGGCTCTCCCCATCGCCCCGCTCCTCGCTCCTCCCACCCAGCGATGGACAGAGGAGGGCAACGCAGGGGATGGGATGAGATCAACCGAATGGTGAGAACCGGGGGGGAGAGTTGAAGGGGTGGGGGTTTTTTCCCTTAAGTTCCAACATATGTTAGATAGAAATTTTAAAGTTGGAAATCTGGGGTGAGCACGGGACTGACGTACAGCAAATCCAATACAAACAGGCAAAAATGAAAATGAAATTACATCCATCCCCCCTTTTCTACTGTCTCTGTGTTGTCAGAGCTGGTAAACAAGTGTACAAGGTAATCCAGCTCCTGGCACGAGCCTTTTCTTACCACGTGATGGGGGTGCAATGAAAACCTGAGCTGTTTTTAGGTCGAGGAATTTATTTTCTTGTAATTTCCTCTAATGATGTTTGTAAGTCATGCACGGGATCTACAACACCCAGAAACATTATATTTTTAAACCGTTATGTGGATTCCCACTGTGACCCGTGGAAGAGGAAACAATCCCGCGTGGGCTCCGGTGGGATGCTGTGTTACCCGGAGCGGCATTTCCCTGCCTGTGCCCAGGGTACCGAGGGCTCTTGGCCTCACAGCTTCTCACATGAGCGTGTCTCGGCTCCAGCCTGCAGTCCAGAAGCCTGTTTTCATGGAGAAGGAGGGGTAGGAAAACTCCCTTCCCACTGCTCATGGAAAGCAAATAACAGTGCGAAGAGGGCTGATTCATCTATTAAAATATGCACCTTTTTTTTGCAGATGACCTTTTTTTTTTTTCTTTTTGCAGTATTTTCCCTGCTAGAGTTCTCCTCCTAAATAACGCTAACCCATCTCGCTGCTACCAACAGAGAGGCTTTACAGGGCTATGGAGAACTATTTTGAAGGTACAAATCACTTGACCTAAAGACTCTCCCTGGAGTGTCAGTTCTGTGCACTACATTTTCACTCTGCCAAACCCTTTATTTAGCACATGTTAACGAACATTTAACATTTAAAGATCCCCTCTGTACATCCTCTAAATGTCTCCATCCTTTGCTTTTAGATTAATATGTCTTCTGTGAAAATGAGATAATTGATTACAGAGCTGTATTATTTACAAATGAAGTGTTGTTCATGTATTGACCTTTCATTTCTATAGCTCAATACTAGTCCTTGTACAGCATTTTTAATTAGTGAAATGGTAAGAGAATTAGAAGAAAAGAGGGGAAAAAAGACCTTATGTGGATGCTTTTAATAAAAGGGAATTTTAAGATGACTTGCACATTTAAAATTGTGAAAATTAATGTTTGGTCAGATCCTACATCCCAAGTCTCTGTTTGGAAAGAGAAAGAAATTTTCTTCTGCTTCCAAAGGCACCACAAGCGGAAGCGCAGGGGAAAGGGGCTGATCAATAGACATGCGTGAGCGTTTGCCCTTCACCCTGGTCCGGCAGCTCTTCTGCACCGGGGGATTAATTTCAGCCCAATCTCCTTGATGAGCAACCAGCAAAGCCCACCTTAGCATTTCGAGATGAATGGCATCGATAGAGTCGGGGGACTTGGGCATGTACAGAAAAGCAAAGCTCCCAAAGCTATGATGCTAGAAACGCTGAAGATGCTAGAAATGCCGAAGAGGCAAAGCGGAGCAAATTCACCCTCCTGCAGCAGGGCAGGGGCTGCCTGGCCTGTCCAAACCAGCCCACAGAGCCAGGCTGGTTTCAATAACGGTGCGGCCCAGAGCCTGGATGGGTCGGGCAGCGACCGGCCCGGGCAGCCCTCCTGAACCCCATCCCCAGCCGCGCCGCCTTGCACTCAACAGCCGTGAGCTCAGGATGGCTCAAACCTTGCTGAAAGAGGGATAAAGCGTAAGGAAGCAGGAAGAAAAGATGAAATATGGCCTAAACAGAGTACACAGGCGCTTGAGGTTTAAAAAGAAACATGTTCTGCTTGGGAAGGGGAAGGATACCTCGTGAGAGCCACGAACAGGCTTGGGAAAGCTTTGGATTTCCAGAATAACCAGGAAAATCCTCTCCTGCTGTGAGTCTGACATAGTCCTTGTGTAAATGCTTCAGTCTGTTTGCATCTAGTTTAGTTTGACCTCATAAATGAGTAACTGTTTCTAATGAACCCGGGGATTTTGATGGGGAGAAGGTGTGCTGGAGGCAGGCAGCTATCTGCGGCGTACAAGCCAAGCTGCTCGCGATGCTTCCTTAAGGCGGCTGCTCAAAAGCAGAGATCCTCACAACACGCAGGAAGCAGAAGCCCTTGCCGTGCTTTAATTTCCACTACTACAAGCAGACAAACAAACAAAAAAATAATCTAAGTTTAACGGCACCGTGTGCTTCTAATGAAATGCCAAACGAGCAGAACTGACCTCAGGTTGATTCCACCGTCCTTCTCCGGGAGGGTGAAGGAGGATTTTCCACGTGGACTTCAATGGACTCAGGCCCGTGAATATAAATACCTGAAATATAAAGCAAATAATTTCATTTCTCAGTAACAAAGATGTTAGTTAATATCCTTCTAGCTATAAAGGAACTATTGTTACTGCAGAAGAAGGGATTTTTATATATATATATTTATTAATGCAACAGAAGCATATTAAAAATGTCTGTCATTGCAAGTCTGGAGAAAAATATTAGGCTCAAATAAGGTCATCCAGGAGGGACAGAGGAAAGAAACGGAGGGAAGCCTTTAAGGGTGTTTTCAGCATCCTATGGATGCAGGCAAATCGTATATGTCACTCTTCAGAGGGTCTGTTTTGGAGAAGTTTTATCCCAGTACACATGGACTTACGTGCAACATCCACTGAACCTACAGAAAAGTAAAAAAAAACCACATCAGCATCCTTCAGCGCTCTTTGGGGAACGGGAACGTGCTGCTTTGCCGGCTAAATAGTTTGCAGCGTGTACTTCGTCCGAGGCACCTCAGCTACCATTTTCTTGCTAAGGAGCTGGTCCTGTTCCCCTCTGAGTATCATCGTCTTCCGAGCCCAGCAGCAATACCTCGTTCTTACTGAACAGTCGTTCCTACTCAGTGACATTGCAAGGAACAAAATTAAATGTATGTTCAATATAGCTGAAACAATTCCACTGTTTATGGTCAAGTCTCCCACACGAGCTAAATCGTACATCTAGGACACAACCCGTGGTATCATTTTGCAGGAGGCGGCAGGAGGCTCCTAGCATCCCCAGCTTGTGGCTGTCCGCATGCCTGCGCAGAAAAGTCCCTAAAAGTGGCCCGGCCACCCCAAACGACCAAATTTTAGCCCTCGCCACGACCAAAAATAGTAGATGGGGGTGCCTGCTGCTTGAGCACAATATACCCCATACATCCAGCTCGCTGGGCTAAGCAGGACGCGGGGACCCCTCAGATGTGGAGCCAATAGGGAGCACTCCGGCTACCTGGGATTTTATAAATCTTTCAGCTATCAGTCTTTCAGAGCTCCAAATGCAAAATCCAGCAGCCTGGGATATCATGTGGATTTATGACTTGGGATTTATGAACTGGTCTGGATAAAATAAGAACTGCCTTGACATTTTTTTTTGAGGTTTGAGGAAAAGAAATAATAAAAAATGAAGACCTGATTTTTTTTTCCCCCTTTTCAAAGCTTGCTGTTTATAGAAATGTAGATGTTTTGTATATATTCAATTATTTTGATTTTTCTTCTTACCTGTGTGCTTCCTGGGGCTGGAAGCGGAGCAGCACAAGAAATGCTGCTCTCACAGGGCTTCCTGCCTGGCAGGAATCCCTCAAGAAAACACGGTCTCGAGGCATTCCCGGCCCCGCTCCTGGAGTTAGGAAAAGTGCTGGTAAATGTTTAGGGAGATTTCTGAATGTTTCCAAACAGTAGGTCACTCCCCACAATGCCACTGCCCCAGCTCTCACCTGCTTTCCTCACTTTTTTCTTTAAATAATTTTGCAGCCCTTGTTATTTTTCATTTGTGGCAAGCTGGGTTTTTAGGTGTGCGTGTGTGTATAACGTGTAGATGTATATGTGTGTGTACATTTGTGTATGTGTGTGTACTCGTGTGTACATGTGCGCATATTAATGTGTGTACATTTGTACAGCTCTAAATAGGCATCAACAATATATACATATGTATACATGTACACAAGTATACATGTACACGTGTATGTATATATGTACATGCACATATACGTACATATAATTACATGCCCAGTTACAGCTGTGTAAACATACACAGAGAAATATACATTTATGAGAGAGTATTACGTATGGTTTGTACACTAATTCTTTGATTGGAAACCAATACAGACTATCACTTGTTATTAATGCTATCGACCTGTATGTATTTCGCATGAGAGCCCAGCCCAAAGGACTTTCTGTCCTTATCTGTAACTTTTGGCCTCGCTTTCAGTTTTTCTCATGTTATGAAAGAAGAAAAGATGGTATTTACCTTGGTCAGGAGAAAAAACTGTCAGATATATTTTTGCTGCCTCTTCTCATTGACCCTTTCGTACCTCTGCCCGCAGTTTCTGGCTGATTTTCTTCCTGTGATCCTTGAGTTCTGTTCTTTCTTTTAGGGATCAAGGTACCCCTTAGGAAAAAAACAATGAAATATAAGCCCCAGCCTTTCAGCCTGCCACCTTCCCCGTCCCCTGGGGCACAGACTTATCCACGTACTAGCGCTGCCAGCCCGTGCCAGCACCTTCACCCCGGGTTGCCGAAACCTTTGCACGCACCCTTCACCTCCTCCCACCTCGAGCTGGCACCGCGTAGATGCTGATAATGCTGCGTTTAACCTCCACGTGAGACCTGCATCCACGGGTGAGTATCTCCTAGGGCTCCTGCCGGCCTCCAAAGGGGCCGAACGGGGAGACGAGGCCAGGGAGGGCAGCGTGACGAAGGATGCTTTCGCCCCTTCTCCCGGCGGTACCCCCGCCACGCAGACGATGCCACGCCAGCACCAGGGGAGCGGGGGTGATGCTTCCGAAGCAGCTCAGTTTTGCTCTGTGCAGGAAGAACAAGCTTTTACATCACCCCTGGTGCCTGAATAACCTAAGGTGGAGGTGCTCGTCCCGGCCAAGGAATTCAAACCAACCAACCAACCCCTCCCAGCCCCTATCCTGTGGACCACGGCCTGGAAACGCAACAAGCTCGGTCTAAGAAATGTCAGCAGGTTACTCTTTGTGGGTCCGAAGCAAAAGGTTTTGCTTTGTTTTTAATTACCACACATTCAGAGTGTTTTTCAGCATGACTTGCATCCCAGGAATAATTTGATTTGGAGATTTTGTTTTAAATAAAATGGAGGAGCCCAAACCATGTCTTAGAGCTAGATAAAATTGCTGCTTAAAAAAAAGAAATCCACAATTTTATTGTTTTGAATTATTCAGTGTGAATTTTCTGATTGCCACTTCTTTTTAAGCTCAGAAATGATGCAGCGAGCCACCAGGTTTGGGGTGAGGAGGCCAGCAGACTGCTCCCCGCCTCGGCACCTCCCTAACCTCAGCTTTGGTTAAGAAAGTTTGCCGAGAATTTCTTGCAAATTAATAAGGTTTAATGGTGGTTGGGAAAGCGTCTTTCCAGTTTTCACCCCCCCGAGCATCTGTACCCCTGGTACCTCAGGTATTCACTGCAGTTCCCATTCAGACACTGGGGACATTTTGGAGACAGAGCGGAGGGAATTTGAAAAATATTTTTTTCTCCTCCGCAAGCTTTTTTCTGTCCACTTTTCACATCGCTGGCAGCCGGAGAAGGGCAGGTGGCTCTCGCTGTGACACCGGGGACGTGGTACCCTGCAGCGGAGCGGCCGTGCCAGCGCTGGCCGGGGCCAGGGCAGGCAGCAGGGCAGCCGCCGCGCCGCGGGGACGTCCCGAGCCTCTCACCCCTCTCCCTGCAGCACCCAACGCTAACAAAACCCACCAAATCAGTGTGCCGAAAGCATCTTCACTTGGCCAGTTCATGCCGGTACGTGGCTCCGACTCTCCCGGGTCCCAGTACCATCCCCGGCGTGGTCTTGCCATTAAAGATTATCTCTCCATCCGAGGGCGAGGGAGGGGGCCGGGGCCAGGCTCTCGTGCAAGGCACTAAGTGTCTGGACCCCGCTAAGTTCAAAGGCACCCTCCCTCCCGCCCCGAGGAGGGATGTAGCCGGCCGGAGGATGGCTGGAGGCCACACAGACGGGAAGGTATGTAACAATCCATTTATCACTTTGCAAATATTAGTGCTGCTCGCATTTGCTGCAGCAATATTTCTTCTTGGAAATTGGTGAAGTGAGTAATAACAATGTTATTTATTCTAAGACCTTGGAACTGAGAAGCAATAACAGGGGGGACTGTTCCCTTGAAAGCTTCGGAGGTGCTGGAAATAAAATGGGGGGGGGGGGGGGGGTGTAGAAAATAGACCAACAAAGGTCTGGAGGAGAGAAAGCCATCGAAATCTCTTGTTTAATTTCGTTGCCCCAAAGGTAATAAAATGCATTTTGTAATGATTTATATATAAACAAGGAGGGGTGGGAGAAGGGCAACCATTCCGGATTCCTCTCTCGCTGGCACATCCCGCGAGGTAGCAGGAGCTCCCCTCCCTCTGCCCGGCGGGGGTTACCCCAGCGCCCGCTGGCACCTCGGGTCCTGTCTCCGGCAAAGCGCCTCCTTCGCCACAGAGTCCCTGCTTGTTCTCGTCTTTTTTTTTCCTTTTCTTTTCTCCCTCCCCCCCCCCCCCCCGCCTTACATCGCTTATCTGAATATATAAGGCTGCCCTTTGCTCAGATTTATGGGTTGGGGCAGCGCTGTGTGTATTTACAGTCTCCTGACCTGCAGACCTACAGCTGAACAAGAGCAGGAGGAAACCAGGGCCCGTTCCATAAACAGAGACAGATACGAGGGGGAGGCAGCAGGAATTGCGAGCAGCACTTAACATTTTTAACTATTTGGCCAAGCCAAGGAATTAGCGATTAGATTAGAGGCAAAGAAAAATGAGAAGCGGGGT